>JAEAOA010001808.1:2075000-2330000 GCA_016746295.1 Potamilus streckersoni | reverse complement strand
CAATTTTATTCAATACCCCTTACACACACTATCACAAAACGCCTTGTGTTAACTCAGAGTGCAAGAAGAGGACACGTAATCTCACAAACATGCATTCACTTAAAATATATACCTTTCAATACGTAAGAAACGGAGATCAAAGGTATATTCTCGTGTAGAAGTTACAATGAAATTTCATAATACATCAAGGAAAGATCCTTCGTTTCAAAACTTACCAAAAAACGAAGAGTCGCAAGAAAGAAGGAATGCTACTGTCATTAAGAGAGAGAATGCACTGTGTTGTTAGGATGCGTACGTACTCCAGAAAACCACTTATCGGCAATCAATGTCTCCATCTCTCAGTCAAATCTAATTTGTCGTTGTCCATGATGCCTACCACTCCTGATTTAACACTGGTTGTTCCTAATTTGACTTTTTAAAAACGTTACAAACCCATTTTTAATGAACTTCTCTTTCTTTAACATCAGCGGCAACATCTCCTAACTGTTCTTATCACTGCTTTTACAGCTACTAAGGTGATCTCTAGTAAAACCAAAGTACAAGACAGAGAAAGTCAGTTTTAAAGTTTACTGGATTTATTAAAACAATTGTAAAGCCCTTTATGTTCTACTTCTGTTTATGATAAGAGCTTGTGTTACTTCACGTTTTACAAAGTAGTAATGTCTACAAGCCATACAAAGTTAGAAGACTTTAGTTTTTGTCATTTTCACAGGATATACTCTTTACAAGTGGCACGAGAAAAGCTTCTGTTAAATTTTTGCCATTTTCATAAACACGTACATAATTGCAACTTATTTGTGAATATCCCACATACCAGTCCCAGCATATATAACTAGATAAGAACTTTCGTAATATCCTCTCATTTTTTTCAGAAATGTTAAGGTTTTCTGACGTATTTCCCCTGTTCCACCCTTTTTAATGCTTACGTATGATCCCTAAAAAGAAAAAAAAAAGAAACTATGAAAAAAAGTTTTGAATTGAGGTTTCTCTCTGTTCATAAGTTTATTCAAGATGTTGGTAGATGACAGATGTCATCCGCATACCTTCTCAGTGATCACATTTGTTAAATTCGGTATTGATGGTTACTCATAGGTCTTTCTCCAACTGTACAGATAGGTCAGATGGTAGTTTAGAAGTATTCAGTTAATTTCTATTAGATGAATTCAGTCCCATGAAAAGGTATTTTGAAATATTAACCTGAGTGGTAAGATAGGTCACTTGGGGTATATTACGACATATAGTATAAAAAGACTCTTTAAGGTGTATATTAGAAGATAAATGAGTACTCAGATTTCGTTCCTATTTTGGAGTCATTCTTATTTCTTGTGTTCCTATTGTAACATCAAGCCTGCAGATTATTTAAAATTGAATTCAGATGCTATTTGAGAAAAGAAAAACATGTGTATGGACTGTTTGGAAACAGAAGGGACTCATTGGACTATAATATAATAATTTCTGGGGATATTTTGAATTATTCAAAGGAGTATTGGACAACGCCATTTTGTCATCATCACAATTCTTAGCGGACCAGTACTTTTCCCCTTCTGAACTCAATACGTAACTTTTCATTCTTTTGGACATTAATAGACCTTTGTCAGGACTTTTTGGATCCACTTCATAAAACATTAAGTATTCATTTCTAACTCTGATAATGTAAGTATTTCTTAAATTTTACAAAACTGTTTGCTCTTGCTTCTTTTTCTTAGTTTATGACCACATAGTCGTAATAATAATAATATATATATATATATATATATATATATATATATATATATATATATATATATATATATATATATATATATATATATATATATATATATATATATATATATATATGGGTAGAGGATCTAGATCGAAAATAAGGCACAATTTCTCACACTTGTTTCCAAACCAATTGTATTCATTTGTCTTGACAAATTTGTAAAGATGATTAGGAGTTGTACTTTACAACCTTATAGCTGGTAAGACAGCTGGGATATCGGATTCTCTGTAAACATTTTCTGCTGAATAAATCGAATGGATGTAAACGTTTTCTGTTGAATAATTGGAGTGGATGTAAGCGTTTTCAACTGAATATCTCGAATGGATATCAATTATGGGAATTTTCTGAAATAGCAATTAGGCTCAAACTACATAATTGTCCTTCTTTCTCCTGAATACTGATTATCAGTACAAAATCTGTACTGAGAAAACAAAACTTAATATTGATATTAGGTGATATTAGGTTCATTCCAAGATGTTAATAAATTTCGACCCAGATTCAAACACAAACAGAATTCAATTTAGTATGAAATGTCATATATAAAATACATAAACAAACAGAAAATACGCCATCCAAACAATACGCAAGGCTTTTTAGATAAATAAACACCACTACTCTTATGTAACGATTACTGGTAACGATTATGTTGCTTTCCACGATATTTGAAGGTTGCAAGACATTCATAATCCAGTCATATGACACAATGGGTTTATAACATCAATGAGCATGTCGGAAAATAAGGAAAGAGTACAAGAACTTACACTGATATATTTTGATAATTATTATCATGGTCATTTTTACCTTTTGCGGAAGTTCGATGGCTTTGATAGGACGAACGCATTTGTTAAATTGAGACATGCAAGATATCAGAACTTTAGTAAACTTAGAATAAATTATTGAGCGATCAAGACTACACGCGCAACGTGGACATGTATACAGTTGTTTCAGCAGATCTTTGCTCAAAGAGCTTTCCATCTGTCCTGCTAAAAGTTTCAAAGACCAGTTCAGATGAATATTTGAATTATATTTTGTTCAGTCATAACATTTAATACTCTTGCATGTCTTGACAAAACTTGGACGTCCTTTTGTAATGCCATGATGTTACAAGAACGAACATAGCTCTGATGCTGCAAAACTAGTCTACACAGTTATTAGAAGACCTATCATGGCTAACAATACAAAGCTGATCTTCACTACAGAGGAACCGTTGATATTAGAAGGTTTTACTTGTGATTTAGCACAGTCCTTGTCCGCCCTATAGTCTCCTACACAGGAAGCATATGCCATCACATGCGCGATATAGTGCTGCTCGTGCACTCCGTGAAATAAATGAGACATAGGACCACGTGCGAAAATGGCTACATCTTCTCCACCATGAGTTTCAGAGTCCAATGGCACAGCTGACTGTGAAATGTATTCCTTGTTTTCTGAAAAGGAAGCACATATCAGTTCTAGGAGAATCGTTCCCCATCTTAAATTTGAAAATCAGGCTAGGGAGAATCGAAAGAATTAAAGTCCTTACGAATGAAAGGAAATAAAACCATAAGAATATGTCCGCGCAAGTTTCAGTATCCTGTTACGTTTTAGAACAATGATTGTTTCAGTTCATAAGTTAGAAATAAACTCAGAAAATTTAAATGCACTTATGGACGATGCAGACCAAACTGTGCCATCGGCCTTGATTCCTGAAGTGCAAAACAAAACATACCAGCTGATGGGTCATTTTATAGATGATTAATATCAGCAAAAGCAGAACAAAGAGCACATGCGCACTACTTCTTTATAATGGACTTTTTCTCTCTACTTGAAACAAACGCATTCATTGGCAGAGGAACATTTTGTACAGCACGTGGTGAAGATTTCTCGATCATTGGATGCGCAATATAGAATCGATAATGGTTTCAAGGTATGTTATTTTTTTATTCTTATTTCAATACTATATCCGCTCCCTTCCCCCAGCCACTGTATAACTTAAACTAGTATAGTCTACTTATTGTTGCTAGGTGATTTATATGATCAACCGTCCATAAAAGTTTGGTAATGTGATTGTTAATTGAAACCTCTCTGCTCGCCAGTAATAGATCTAATTTCTCTAAGGAAATCACTTTAATACAGACTTTAGTTTGGCCTCACAGTTGCCTTTACAACCCACCTATCTATTCCTTTTTCAGTCTGTCTTGAGATGCTATTTTTTAAATACCTGAACTCAATGCAATTCATCCAACTGATTTTAGCGATAGTACACAAGTTGTGCATAAGTTAATTTGCATTTAAGAATGCAGTCAGACTTGTTTTAAGAGCCCCTTCAGGTTTAGAGAAAAAGTACCATCTTCAAACGATTAGAAGCGTAACACATGTTGCCATATAAAATTTTTTTTATAAAACGGTTGATTAAAAAATGTGAACTATAAGGTTAGATTGATTGTAATCCTTTAAAATGAGAAAATTTTAAAATGTGTCTAGCAAAAAATAGAGCGCTGTTTGTATTACCTTTGAAATATCTGAAACAATAAACAAAAATTACCTACAATTGTTTACCTATTGTGTCGACATTGGTGAGATTTTGTCTACTATGGCCAATGTTGTGACCTGGTCCGTTCCCGTACACCAAAGTCGTAAATGTTTTGTTATCTTTGGCTAGAAGGAAACCTCCGCTCCTGTCATCAACAAGTCCTGCAATAATTAATAATTTCTAAAAGTACAGTTATTAACAAAACGGTCGACCCCTCAGAAAATGTCAACTCGGAACGCTATTGGTTATCGGCAGATTTTAATTAAGAAAATACACGGTGTGTTCCGATTAGAAAATATGTCAAAAGTAACTGGTATTTTTAATAACTGTTACAATTGTTTTGCTTTTCTCTCGTTTAAGGCAAACTCCTTTCTAAAATTAATTTGTACATTATTATATTTCTGATACTTGTAATGTATCATGATCATATAATATAGCGATCCAATACATCTTGCAAAATTGAGCTTGGATTCAAAGTCTTTCGTCGCGTTTGGGCAAAGATATGGCGTATCAAAAAAACTGTTACAAATGTACCCATTCTTTTCTTCTTTACTTGACTGAAGAAAAAATAATGGATGTCTTTTTTCTTTCCTCATATATAAGTGAACTATAGATCTATGCTGGTCTAGTTATTATATTATTAATTACGAGGCTTAACGTGTCTCATTAGCATAATAATATATTTCATTACTTCCCATGATCTTTCAGATCGTACAGGTACTTTCACTTTCTTTGAGTACAGTGCGTGAGTTCAAATGTCATTTGGGCTTTGCGCTCAATGCGATATTGATTCAAGTTTAATCAATATAATTTAAGTACAACATTGCCATGAAATATATGTCAAATTGAAATGGACATAAATATTTATTTACCAAAGATTTTTCTTTCCTCAAGGAGTAATTGCTGCAATCGCATATGAACTTAGAAGTAGTTTAAAATATATCACTTGCATGAAGATTATATCAAATTACCCTAAATAGTTTTGATCGAATCATAATTGCGTGCCTTTTATTTTTTTGTTAAAGTATTGCTAGTCATATTTGAAATTCAGCGTAAATATGAACCTTTGAATATAAGTGGTGTATGTTTTGCGTTGGCGAATAAATATCTTTTTAAAAAAAAGTGCGAAAGAAACTATACAACCTGGTTGGAATCGAAAACTAACCTATTTTCAAATGTTTTAATTCGATCCAACTTTAAGATTAGCCGCTCACCAAAGCTTTAGCCGATCATATATCTAGATCGATTCTTATATTTTCTGCCTAGTTTGCAGATACAAACCAAATATTGGATTTCCCCTTGTTGGATACCCAGCAATGGAGAAGACGTGAGAGTGGTCAGCAGTGGTCACAATTAGCGTGTCCTGCTCATTGGTCAGTTCTGCTCCTTTCGCCACGGCATCGTCAAACGCCACAAGGTCGTGAAGGGCCTTGGCTGCCTTGCTGTCGTGATGACCATGATCAATACGACCTCCTGCATGGATATCAATTAAGCTGAGTAAACAAATATGCTAATAATATTGACGATATTCTCTTTTACCTTGCCAGAAGAACATTTCAAATGGTATGGTACACTTATATCAGATATTGTTTTTCATAAAAAATAGTCCGTGTTGAAATTTGGTTATTACTAAGACACGTGATAGAAATGACAACTACAAAACATAAGTAAAGGAACGTGATAATAAAATCCAAATCAACACTCTTTTTAAGAGTGAATAAGCACTAATCAAGAAATTTTCGTTTTCTGTTTAATCCAGTTTTAAACAGGAAGTTCTGTTGAAGAAAACTCTCGACTGGTTTTAGATTGATTATTCAAACATGGAAATGTTGTGTACTCGATGTTTTATTGTTATTTCAAACATTGTAGAGCTTCTACTACACTAATAAGTTGCATAATAGGAAGAATTTAGCCCCTTTCACAGGCTATGCTTGGATTTAATAATGGGGTCTACCAGAACTCATCAAGACTGTATATTTTAACTGTTTTACTAGGAATGAATTTACTCTTTCTCTTCAAATGCTTTAAACAAAGCTAGATACTTTCAATATAAAAAAATAACGTGTCTCAGATTTATTTAACAATATATTTGCAACTTTTGAACCAAATTTAGAACTTTTTTGTTGAGTCTGTTTACCGTAAAACTGGATTTTATGGAAATTACCTCTTATCAGCCAGCATCCTTGTTATTCAGATAGTACCCGTAATTTCCAAAAAGCCAAAGACTGCATTTGTACTTTTGTTTGATATGAACGAGGGAATTGAAAGTTTTTAATCCTATACGATCCCAAAACAAGTATTTTTCAGCTTAGAATCAAACATAACTATAGTTCTTTCCGCACAACATCACAGATAATATCCACCTCTGGTTCTCATTTAATTTTCATGTCAACGTCACGAAATGTAACAAAAATGACCGAACTAGTTTTGTGAACGCATGAATTAAAATATAACTGATAATGACGTCAAGATCAACCCTCTTAATGCTTTACATCATGAAAATGATTGGTATAGGCATATGTAATCCGCCGTATTCCTTATGAGTCAAGGATGAGAACATTTTTGATACTGCAAATAAATCAAATGGAGACAACTACATCATGGCTGAACATATGTGAATTAGAAAGCAGATCACTAATTAACAAATCTACTCTTTCACAGCTCAGACGACCATGTTTTAGCGCGTATTTAATGATATGTGCTAAACTCATATCGATTCGAACGGTGTTAAAACATTTCATACGCGAAATGAATTAATTACTTTAAGCTATATTAAATATCATCGGTATTTGCCAGTACTAGGAAATATTCACTTGTGAAAAAGGTAGCACCAAGAGAAGATTAAAGAAAGAATCAAGTACCTTCAACAAGAAGAAAATATCCTTTTGGGTTCTTGCGGAGTATTCTGATTGCTTTGTCTGTCATTTCGGCTAGAGATGGTTCATTATCATTTCGATCAATTTCATATGCCATATGATCATATGCGAATAGCCCTGCATACGATACAACAATACAGTCTTATTATGTATCTCACAGAAACATTCCAAAGGATAATGTTACAAAAAGGAAAACCGGTATGGTGATGAATGCTGGCCAACACGATGGACGGCACATGAATGGCAGATGTCACATATTGCAACGCACGTAACCAGGACCACCATAACAAGCCTTGGACAGTTCTAACCTAGCATAACTATCTTCTGTATATTTTGTCATATTAAGATTCTAAACAAAACATACATAAACAGTTGTGTGCTTTAACTGCATCGATTTGGCTTTAATTTCTATTATGAAGTATAGATAGCATCCAACATGGACTGCGCACTTTAAACTGGAATTTTCTTGAAGTAATCGCATGCTTGCAGTATGAAATTGATAACTGATCAAACGATTGCATAAATCACCAGTAAGAGTTTATACATTTTCTTTTCTAATTTCGTCACATCCTGTCAAAATGTGCAAACTTTCACCCATAACAATGACACGTGTCGTTGTCTATCTGTAGGATCAAAAGCAAATTTTAAAATGTGCTATTACATAGAGATAAAGAAATAATTATTTTAATAAATTTATCCCAACAAATAGCATGTCTAGCTTGTTTTGTAATAGCCCATAATCATGAAATTTGCATATTTTGACTTTGAATGTAATTTATAACCAAATAATATAGAAAGAAATGCATATAAAGAGATTAACTTACCGAGAAGATAATCTGTCTGATCTGAATTGAGACTTTTTAATTGGCTGGAATTCGTGATGAATTTGAACTTTCTACCCTTCTCTTGCTGTTGTTTTTGCCATGTCTATTTAAAAGATTTAATGTTTATTGTTTTATTTACAATGAGGTACACATGATACACGAAATAAGTACTACAGTCAAGTTGCCTACTTCCACGATAACTGACTTGTCTACCACAACCCCTCATCTGTAAGCGATCCCAGGATGTTGGCATTAGATTGTGTTTACATTGTTTCTTAATCGTATTCCTTATACTAATCCAAATGAAAGGACATACATCATCTTTACTTCCCTATAATTCTTTTTACAATGATTTTGGCTTTTAGTTTCCTGGGTTACATATAATGAGCATATTAGACGTTGATAGCTACTGTCGTATATTGCACGAATCTATCAGTCTATTCCTCTAATGCCACGGCCGAAATGATGCGTAGCCTTATAACCGATAAGCGTTAAGCGGAAATTCTCTCCACTCCTCAGAACAGTCTACTTTTAAGTACGGATAGCGTGTTAAAATTTGGGCCAATCAGATAAGTGCAATCTCGTGCAAATATAAACTTTCATTGTCCTTTCTCGCTCTTGACACGATGCATCGTTTGCAAGGTGACATTTAGCAATAGAAGCAATTAAATTTTTCAGTGCATATCACGAACAGAGTGGAACACTCTTTGGATTAAACCCAGAAAGAAATGTGAAAGCAATAGTCACTTGAGGATAAATATTTGCCGGTATGCATGTAGAGTAGGGAAGATGGATGCTACCCATTCTGGTCTTTACTATTAAAGGGAAGCAATCCAGAATAAAACAAATTTGAACAATATTTTAATTCGAGCCCATCTCTCTCTCTCTCTCTCTCTCTCTCTCTCTCTCTCTCTCTCTCTCTCTCTCTCTCTCTCTCTCTCTCTCTCTCTCTCTCTCTCTCTCTCTCTCTCTCATATGCACACACCTAAAACAGCGTTCAGTCTACATTGTTTGTTTGGGGTTTATTTCAAAGTATTTCTATTCTATGTTGTGATATTGTAATGTAACATTGTATGATTGACTTAATCTTGTCCAAAATCAAGTTTATTTTCTACTTGAACTGAATTATTGATTTTTTAAAAAACATTAATTTTATTCTGTAAAAACAACTAATACATTGCTAAACTATTCTCTAGGTGTATGTATTATTATCTGGATTATTATTAATAGAATAAATATGTTTATTTGGGTATGGGTCTAGGTGATTGGGATAGACTTGGTGTATCTGATATTGTCCAGATTATATATTATTATTTTAGTAATAGAATGCTAATTATAGCTATTATTTTTTTGTAAACATTTAGAACTTTCTATAATTTTTTCCGTTAGATAATGCTTTTTTTTATAGAAAATGTTAATTATGTCCTGAGACCAAGTAGAAGACAACATACTCTTGTCACTGAAAGAAAATATTCATTCTTGCTTAATATTTAGCAGAATCAATTTCCATTATTGTTGTATTCAGTGTTCATTTGGGCTGGAATATATTTCTTCAAATTATTTAATTCAGTAAATATTTTCCCGGAAAATACAGAGTGCTCATACAAATAACATTCTTGGACAGAGATATTCGCTGGGATTTATAGTGAATTCAAACCTGGAATTATATTACCGTGTTTCAGCAAAAGACTGTTGATACATCAGCATTATACAGGTCATCACAGACAAATCAACACTTCTGCGTTGGAATTAATTTGGATGCTTGCTAAACTTTATTCAGAATATTAAACTATTGGTTCTTGCGTATGTGATTCTAGGATTTTTTTAGATTTAATTTGCAATTCCGTAATTTGTTTTTCTCATTTTCATTATGTATTCGACAGAAAGTTTTTATCTTGCTATTTTTAAGAGCACAGACTCGTAACAGTCCATGTCTATCCTGATGTCCGAGGACCTCGAGATTACAGTCGTTTTCAAATGAATGGTTTTTAGACGCTTGAATATAAATGTATTTTTTTAAAATATACGACCATACATGACCAAACTAATTTCACACTCTAATGATTTTTCTCTTGTTCTCAGTTGTATGAATTATTAATTAGCTTTTCCGAGCTGAACATTAGTATTTCATGCCGTGCAATATAAACATGACCCAAAGACCTATGAAAAAAAAACATTATTCATACATCAAATTGCTAAATACATATATCTAAACTGTCCAAATAATCCTCTGCTAAGAAATTAGGGAGGATCTATTTTACGAAACTAATCCACGCTTTCATAAAGTCTTGTGAATAATGTACATTATGAAGTCTGGTCTAAGAAATTGGTAAATTACTCCGGTTGAGAAATATCTTCCCAACAACAACTCGCAAGAATCAACAAGTAATTACTAAAAGCTAATGAAACACTAAACGGATACATAAATACAATTAGACAAAACTCAAGGCGTATAACATTGCCAATGTCTCCGAAGATCACTCGACTCCGAGCGATCAAAACTGTTACACTTGTAGTCATGAATCTCAAATGATTACTTTTAAAGAATCAGCCACTAACCTGATTTGTGATTCCCAAATATGATTACAGACCTGACTCTTTAGATCTGCCACCTTCCATGACACTAACGAAAATGCATTATCACTATCATCTAAAAATAAAATACTATAAGCAATTAACAAAAACTACATGAAGTTGAATCAATCTTGACACTCACTGATTCCACTGTGCTATCAAGGCTGCAAACTTTCGTGTATTGATAACAGGTTTCAAATTCATTCAAATATATCAGAATCTTCTTAAGCGAGCACATTAGAAGCAAAAAAGACGATTGCCAATTTCTCCATGCTGCTACAACCACTACAGCTCGAGTATCTCAAGTACAACCAACAGCCCACCAACAACTGGTCAAACACACAGGTACCTTCAACTACTTCGATGAAGATACGGCAAGAAAAGCGATAGATTATTATTGGCTGCCTAACTGGTTTTTTTTTACATTAACCGTTGAACTATTTCAACTTACTACTGTTGACAAACCTCTGTCACCAAATCCTTACTACCAGCAACAAGTCACCCTATCACGAAGACAAAGAAACATGACGCGTTACATTGCTGCTCACATGTATAAACTAACCCTGTTATGACAGTATCCACACTATCCAGAGCCATGATGTCAATCCGGAATGTGTTTCCAAAGTAAAGCTTCGCACGCAGGCCGATCATTCAATGATTCCGAAAGGTAACCAAGAATGTAACCGCCCGAGAGCTCAGTACAAAACAAAACCAAACAGGTGATTATAAATAAACAGGGCACCAGTTCTAAACCTGATAATGCAATGGTACATCTATCAAAGCTGCTAATTGATCTTCGTGTACTGTGATCAATCTTTCAAAGATTCTCCAACCAAAGCTTGATCTTTAATATCAGATCATTCTATAAATGAATGATAAAATGTAGTAGACGCTTACCGGTGAAATGCTAATAACCAAACATTTTTCAAAGTACTCTTCAGGAAAAGCTTCTAAACACACATGTTTCTAGAAGTTCAAAAACGCAGCTCCTCCTCACCATGCTTGCTACTACGAAATCTCTGGTGCAGAGATTCCACACTGAGAACAAAGCATCTTTACCAGAACCCAAAAGCTTATCAGGACATCAGCGCCCATACGAATGACGCTGATCTATCGTTGCCAACAGCTCATGCTAGCTGCCACTGCATCTTCACAACTCCATCACCATTAATATGCAAATGCTACGGTGACAGGAAATCTCTCTCTCTCTCTCTCTCTCTCTCTCTCTCTCTCTCTCTCTCTCTCTCTCTCTCTCTCTCTCTCTCTCTCTCTCTCTCTCTCTCTCTCTCTCGCTATCTATCTTTCACATAAGTGCAACTCAAAATGTCACATTTCAATCTTAAAATCTTTACTGCAAATGCAGAATCTGACTCCAAAAGCACTCAGTGCAAATGATTCCAATCGATATTTTCAAAAGAAAATCCATGTCGTCATTTAGAACTGCTTCCCTTAAAGCACATAAAACCAATTCTAAATCACATAAATGTTGCTCAAGCAGCAAAGAAATGATTCCTAATTAATGCATTTCAGAGTTAATACTGCATACGACTAATTACAAATAAAAAATGATAAATACTGTATATGATGTATCCCAAATAATTTTCATAAAAAAAACACGAGTTATCTGCCGTAATCCAAAAATATCAC
The DNA here is from genome assembly GCA_016746295.1 of Potamilus streckersoni. NCBI lineage: Eukaryota > Metazoa > Mollusca > Bivalvia > Unionida > Unionidae > Potamilus > Potamilus streckersoni. Next base: position 2,317,802 of record JAEAOA010001808.1, on the reverse strand, counting down.
GATCCAATTAAGAATATAAGCCAACCTAAGTGCATGGAGCTGTTAGAGTTAGCAGTGCTGCTTTGCCCATTTTAACCCGTCTGACATCAACGATCGTAATCCAACCACTCAGCAGTCACGTGGACGCAGCTGTAGCCCATCCTTTCCCTTAGAGAGAACTTGCGTGAAAAGTCTGTGTTTGGAAGGCCATCAGAAAGTTCTTTCTTACTTTTATATCAATCAGACAAAATAAACTTAAATATGGGAAGGAACTCGTTAAAACATGTTTAGGTCATTTTAATTCACCCCATGAGAGATTGTGGGATTTCAATAACGATTTTCCTAATTGAATATGCAGATCAACTGACTTCGTGTCTGGTTCAAATAAAACGTTTTCACTAACCTGTGTTTATGAAGCAGAGCTGCCCTGTATTATTAATACATACTCTATTACATTCACACAATTTTATCAGACAAGCAAAATTATCGGCTCGAAAAAACAAAAAACTATTTTTGAATGGAAACTAAAATATATACAAACAGATGTCCTATGTAATAAATGGTGCTAGCCGCGATCGAACTTCCAATGTTGTTTTAAACTGAAAAGAATGCATGTTTTCCTTCCAGTTGCCACGTCAAATATACCAATTTTAGTGGCTTTTGTAAAACAATAAACCGAAATAAGATTAATATCATGCGTCTGTCCAAAATCTCGCAGATGTCTTCAGAACATCTTTCCTGCTACACGCAAGGGTATATCTACCGAGTAAATCAAACACTGCGCGATTGGACTTGAAGTCGATTTTTTTCCTTACATGTATTTCTAAGGACTTCCAGATAATATTCGTTGTCAACTGAAAAAAGGATATACTGTATATAACTTGTGCTTGAATCTCATAAAGACCAAACTCTAATTTTACTTTTATGTGGTTTTTCTTTTCTTTCACATTGTATGACTTATTGGCAACCTTTACTCGCATAATATTGGTATTTATTCCTTGCAATACAAAATACAAATAATACAAAAAATCATAAACACATACACCTAACACTATCCATCGAATTCCTGTGTTAAAAAATTAGGAAGGATCTATTTTACGAAACTAACCCATGCTGTCATTATGCGTCGTGAATACTGAATACTTTTTTATGTCTGCTCTAGAAACTAGCTAATTACTCTGAGAATCAACACAAAACCCGACTCAGAAAAAAGAATAACTAAAATCTAACAAAGTTCGAAACGCGATCTAAATACAAACAATAAGTCAGTATTAATTTAGAAGGGGCATTAAGCCCTATATGCTTTGAACACGGTTAATAATGTTATGACCATGTTACACAAAACAATATAACACAAGTTTTACAAATATAGAACTGCCAAAAATATATGTATCAATTCAAACGCCTGCCTAGAGTGTACATTTAGCTGAATTTTCATTCTCATTTCTTCACTCTATTGCATTTACATCCAAATGAAATGGGTTTTTTTTTAGCTTGAATTGTAGAAACTATTCTCTTGCTTAAAAGTACTGAGGAATATTTGTTGTACTTGAAAAAAAGAACGTAAAATATATCCTCTTCTATTAGTAACATCTAAATTTTTCATTGGGATATAAACTCAATTTAAAACAATTTAATAAGAAAAATATTGAAAAGTAGGTTCACTTCAAACCATTTTCCGAGATAAAATGTATTCTAATGTTTCGTTCAGATTCTAAAATGATATACATTAGTTTCGTTTCTTTTTGAGACAACAATTCTAAAATCATATGCTTTTCAAAGCATTTTGATTTCTATAATTACCGCAATGAGATTTCTGTTATCCTTTCTCGTCCCATTCAGGCGACTTTCTTCAGGATCTGTGTCGTTTTCTTTCAGGAAGAACTTCCTACCACCTCCCATTATGACCTGCAAGAATCACACAGCAAGAAAGTGGCGAATTTTTCGTCGTTTTTTGAAAAAGAATTAGCTGTAATATTGGTAGTGGCCCCTTTTAAAGCTGAGACTGGATAATTCTAATACTTAAGTATTTGTTCGTTCCTAATGAAGCAATGCACAGTCCTGAGGTGAATTTAGTCACTGATTATAATTAATAAAGTTAATTAGTGTGGACTCTAAATTATCAACAAATATTAGCAGATTGTATTTTAAAATTATTTCTTCAAAACAGATAAACAGGAACATACCACAGCATCCGAATGAACCTGATCTGACTGGGATGCGAACACTTACTCTGCTTGTTGATGGTTCAGCACGTTAACCGTCGAGACTTGATACTGTTTTGATCAAAATAGTACAAATATTCCTTGCGTATTTGGGGTTAAATTGTGGGTTAAACTAAACAGCTTTTTTAAACATTTATGCACGTAAATAGCAAGTGGAGACTCGTATTTGTCAAGTTGTCTGTCTCCTTGTTGTGATTCCTCATTACTTGTACTGTATGTCTATAAAATAGGTTTAGCATGCCTATGCGTCTACATTCACATTCACATGAAACTTGCCAATGTACTTACGTGTATATCAATGTTATCATCAATAAGTTGAAGGGCAATATCTCTGCAGCCTACAGTCGGTTGCAATTTAGAGTCCCCTTCCCAATCTCGTTCTGGAACGTGAGCATAAAGGGCGGCCGGCGTGGCGTGCGTGACACGCGTATTTGTTACTATACCAACAGATTTGCCTGAAGTGAAAATAATTATTTGTTTGCTTGCTTGTTTTAACCTTTGTCTGGTTTTTGTGAGTTTAATGAAAAATCATTTTAAAACATCGGAATAACAATTGCTGTTTTGCCTAAGCTTAACAAACGCCATATATGTACACGTTAGATTGGTTTTTATTCACTCAGAGTTGTACCATTTGCGGTCTGTACAAGTGAATAATACAATGTTGATAACCATTGGGTGTCTGTAAAGGATCTTACACGAGTGTTCATTTTATAGAAACGAATTCAATACCAGTATATTCTATGGCCTGATTGTAGTTAGTGGTATATACTAATTCTCAATGAGGAACATTGCTAAAGTTACGGTAGAAGATGACTAGCCATTTTTATGTTATAACATGACAATGTTCATAAAAGGTGAGCGTTATGTGATAATATGTGTGTGATTTGGATGTGACAGTTTATAGTGATGTCTAGCACTGGGATATCATTATGTTCCACCCAATCACATTATCCTGACGCAAAGCTGTCCTATCACTACCCTCCTAATGCTAGACGCAAGCGAGGCAGCTGCTAGTACCATTCTTTGAAAGTCTTTAGTATCACTCGGTCGGTGTTCGTTGGTTCATAAATAGTTTCTCTGGTTCTTTTTTTTTACCAGTTATACTGGCGCCACGTATAGCCTATCTTACGCTGAGAAATTTAAAAAACTAAAAAATAACAACAGCAACAATTCTTCAGACAAGTACGTGCTATTGGATTTAATGGAATTATGAATTGGGATATTCTTCAGATACCATAACTTTTATAGAATTTAATGGAATTATGAATCGGAGTATTCTTCAGATACCATTAAGTTTATAGGACTTAATGGAATTATGAATTGGGGTATTCTTCAGATACCTTAAATTTTATAGGATTTAATAGAATTATGAATCTGTGTATTCTTCAGATATCATAAATTTTATAGCATTTAATAGACTTATGAATCGGGGTATTCTTCAGATAACATAAATTGTATAGGATTTAATGGAATTACATATCAGTCTGGGCTTAAGTAACCCAACAACACCAATCCAATATTTGCAGAAGCCATTAATGGTGCATGGTAGTGCAGCTTTTTCTATACACTCCTCTAGTCCTTGAAATTTGTCCCGTCCCGTTGTGGTACCAAGTCTAGCAACTCTTTTGTTGCGTTTAAATTGACATCCATACCTCTTATAAACACGGCACACTGCACGGTATCAGAAACATCAGTGCTTTCATCAAGCACTATTGAAAATGCTTCAAATTCTTGTGACTTTCTAATCAATTATTGCTTCTCATTACCCGTTAGCGCAGTAATTCTGTTTGCAACTTTATTAGCGGACAAGCTTATGCCCTGAAATAGGTTCTTTTAATCCGTACATAAGTTTCACTTGCTTTAACACGACACTCTTTAACATAAAGGCCTTCTGTAAAAGGCTTTGATGATTTAACAATCATTTCACTTAGTAGGAAACTCGTCTTTACTGCATCTTCACCTGACTTGTTAATGTGCTTGGCAAATGCTGTTTTCAGTTGCAGAACTTTTTTCTCAATTTTTCCAGAGAAAACATCTTTCGTCTCACTGTGCATCGTAACGTAATAGCAACGAATATTATATTCATCTAGCACAGTTGTTGTTTGAAGGCAAATTAAGCACTGAAGTTTACCTTTGACCTCTGTGACAAAGTACATGTTCTCCCACTTATCCTGGAAAACCTTTTTGTTAAAAGTTGAAGCCGTTTTCGAAGGGTATAATAATAAATCCTTTCCATGAGATCCCCACACTAAAAACTTTTGTTAAAAGTGACATCTGCGAAAGAAAAATAACTTAAGAGTTATGTACCTTCGTAATGTTCGGTCATTTTCAAATAACTGTTACTATATACAGGTGCAGCATTAAAATGTGGTCTATTTATAACTACTGATGCAAGAGTTCGATGCTATATTTTGTGATTGTTCTTAATGTTTTCTAAATTCATCCGTTATTGTCTCATTACAATTTCTGACACCAATCACATTGCGTGCCGCAGGATAAAGCTTGGTGGTCATGCAGCCGGCGGGCCGTATGTTTAAAACCCCTACAATTCCCTTGATGATCAATTCCCTACAAAACAAGAATAAATTTTCTTTTCAAAACATACATATATGAAAATTTCACCCACGTAGTATTAATAACATTAATTTAAGATAATCATCTTTTTTGTTAAGGTCTTTAGTATTTTCGAAAGAGATGATATATTTATGGCTAATTGTTGAATAAATTATACAATTTACGATTTTAATCATTTTAACCTTCTGCAAGGGACCAGTCTAAGATGGAGGTGACATGTGTATCTTGACCAGCACTAGTGCAGTTGTTTCTTCTCGCGCGACCATCTAGCCCTATGGTTCCCAGGTTAGCTTTAACTCCACATAAAAATGCAGTTGCTGTTGCGGCAGAGTCTGGTGTCTGTGCATCCTGGTTGTAAGTCTGCAATAATAATAATAATAATAATAATAATAATAATAATAATAATAATAATAATAATAATAATAATAATAATATTGGAAGACAGAAAGAGTGTATAACTCTTGCAACATAGTGAAAAAATAGTAAGATCAGATACATGTACAATTTAATGGTATGGAATTATAAGGCTGAAAACTAAATGTAGGTAACTCGATCATAAGTATCATTAGTTTACATTGCATAATTCACGCCAGAATACTTCTTGTTTTAATTCGCGAAACGTCTTGAAGAAATATTCTAACCTGTCGTACTTATTTATGCAGTGAGATTTTCCAAAAGCAGATATATTCATATAACCGTGACTTGCGAATTCATCTAAACAAAAACAACAAAATAATAATACAACAACGAATGTTCACTGTAATAAATTATCTTAATATATACGTTATTAACCAGAAACCTATGTGTTTCCATTAACAAGCTTAGCAGACGGCACAAAAAGGGTTGCAAACATAACGTTAGGACTGTAGGAAGACAGGGACTAAAAAAATTTGAAACTTTTCATCTCAATTTCTCCTCATGCAATCGCAGGCGTAAACAGATTTTAGCCTCACTATATAATTATATCAGAACGCAGGAAATGTGTGGAAGATTGTTCTGAAACCAAACCAAAAAGGAGAAAGGAAAATACATCACAAAAACTAAAAATAAGTCCTTGACCTTAGATCGAGAAGAAAAGAATGAAGGTAAATATAACTTCATACATAACAGATATACATAAAGACAATGAGAACGAACGAAAAAAAGAATGAACCAGAATACATGCTGATGGTAACATATGGCAGAATATTCATAGTCAGCGAGATGAAAGCAAGTGTACCAAATCAAGGCTCTTCACCGCTGAATATAACTGTAGGGCAATCAGTGTCCTGATCACTCAATGATGAGAGCAAGGTCAGTCAGCGCACAAGAGTCTGATGTTTAATCAAAAAAGTACGATGAAATCTGTCAGTACGAAATCACCTTATCGATACTATAAATTAACACAAGTGGTGCAAGCGTGACCCCAACTATCCGCTCGACTGGATCTTGTCACGCGTCAATTATTTTTTTAAGAATCGAAAGTAGACTGAAAAAGCTATACATATTTATTCGAAAGACAGTAACGCACCAAAGCATAACTCTAGGATGATCATCTTCTGAACCTAATCCTGAGAATTAACATAATTTTCACTATTACAGTCTCAAAGTCTTTCAACAGAATTTCATCAAGCGGAAGTAGCCGATTCTGCCACGGTATGAATAACACTTCAAAAGTAATTTTAAAAAATGATTAGCTTGCCTTTTATTTCCGATTTTATCATATGATAATTTTTTATAAATTTCCTGAACAGAAATATTAAGTTAAAGATAGGATAATAGAAATGATGGTTGATGACGTCATCACAATTCCGCTATAAAAGCCGAGACCTATGCTGGGCCCGGTAGTATTAAAAGTTAACACAGACTGCTCAGTGATCGATACAAGTATTAGACCCTAACGCTTATTTACTGCAAGGTATAATCTAGTGAAATCGGCTATTTTCGCCTGATGGCGTCCTGTAGAAAGACTCTGAGACCCTAATGGTGAAAATAATGGTTAATTATCGGATTAGATTCATGAACTGGTAGTCCAAGAGTTATGCGTTATGTTGTTGTTTTTTTTTTAATGCTAGCTTTTTCAGTCTTCTTGCGATTCTGAAAACATAAAGACGCGTGACAAAAGTCGAATCGAGCGGATGGTTGGGGTCACGCTTGCATTCCTTGTGTTATTTATAGTACCGATAAGGTGATTTCGTGTTTTAAGAGGTTTTATCATACTTCATTGATACAATGTAATACTCCTGTGATTAGAGCTAGCTACAGAGATGAAAGAAAACCTAATGGCCGCCATAGGTTCCGTTGGAAAGTTATACTGTATATATTCCTGCGTATGACTATAGGTAGCATTTCAAACATCCTGGACAAGATTCAAAGTCAAGTGCCGCATAGTAGCAAACAATAGCTATCATCAGTATTCGTCGAATGAATAAAAACAATTCCAGTGCCTTTTAAGGATGATGGGAATAGTGTATCTATTCAAGAGTTATGTGGATTAAAGTCAAAACTCGATTCATTCAGGACTAATAAAGACGCAATAAACGTTAGTAAGGGAATATAAAAGAAGACTATAATACAATAAATACAATGGTCGTTTATTTGACCACATGACAATAACATGAAAATAAAATTCCTCTGATCATTTTATCATGGGATAAGTTTCCTCATTTTTTTTTTATCATTAGATGAATATGATAAAAGTGACCTTGTTTTGTGTGATAAAAAGCACATCTTGTTTGCCAAAAAAGATGATATCATATGAACAAGTAAACTAGTTTACAAAAAGGTAATTCTAGACATAATAAAATGTTTTGTTTTTGGTTTGTTTTTTTATTTTGCTGAAGCTTAACTAAAACCTCTTTTGTCAATATTCTTCACAAATATACAGTGTTACATGTAATAATTCTAATTTCTTTACTTGGTTTGATCGTATGACCAAAATTAATAATTTATTCTTCTTAATGTCTCATATTTTTTCTCAAGATATAACAAAAACTTATATTATTTTTAATGCCTCAATCATTTGTACTGTTATCGCATGAAATTCATTTTCTGAAGTTCCGATGGAAGATTAGTTATAGATGTTTTTTAATTGTTCAAGATAATGTGTAGACGTTATTAATTAACCTTTAAATTTCGTGACAGTTTTATTGTTTTTATTATTCAAATGATTCTTACGGTAAAACGTCATAATCTTCAAACAATATTTTTGTCTTATCGATGCCAGTTTCTAGGCAATCAATCTAGTGTTTGTGCCCTGTTATAATGTATATTAATGTGGTAATGTATACACAATTATTCAAATTAAAGTACATATTACTTGTTTTCCTAAAATGTAATATCAATCTAGTTTAAACAAAGTCTATTTGATCCCTATTACGAACGCTTTGCACTGTAAATGTTATCATGAAACTTCCACATGAAACTTTCTGATAGCTATGGACTTTAAAATTTTGTCAGGTACAAGACTGGGTAATGTAAAGAGTACGTCGTGTCTAATCGTCTCAATGTAGGGTAGTTCGAATTTTATTTTTAACATATGCAGCTTTCATTGCGACATCAAAAGCGCGACACTCCGTCTTGTTTGTAACTTGTCCGAAAATATCCACTAAATTTAATATTGCGTTTTGCCGTAAGTGTTTATCGGGGAGTGTAAATCATGACCTTTGACAGGAATAGGGATCTAGGTTGTTTGAAAGTGTATAATCACCATTTAAATTTATGTGCTATCAAATTCTAAAAATGGCATCCGTTACTGAAATAATCGATACTACATGACCTGTATAACTTTTGGTGTAGATTAGTTGTAAATAATTTTGAATATTAGTCACTATCTCTTCAATGGCATGTGCATCCGAAAACCTTTATCTGTTGTCATCTAAATGATATTGTAGATCAGTGATTTTTCTTCGCTATTTCATTAATATTACATTAAATTACCAATAATTTCTTTTAAGTTTATTTTCGAAATGTATTTACAAATATTTTCCACTAAGGTGTTAGGTATTATAGAATCAACTCGTCTTTGTACAAACCAACCAGTTCATTTAAGTGGATCACGTTAATTTATTCTACGGTTATTATTAGAATCGAAATCAGTGTCATTTTTTTCAACCTACTTTTACGCCTGTCTTCTCTGTTTTTACATAAATGCAAAAAGTATGAACTCTTAGTTATCGTTGTTACCATTTAATGTTTTATTGGACGTGAACAAAACACTAATATTTCTTCTGAGAATATTCTGCTTTAGTGACCTTAAACATTGAGGCAAAGACTATTACCATAGTTAGTCGTATTTTTGACTTACTCAAGGTGAATGTACATGTTTGCTTGGTCTGTAAAATCCACAAAGTGAACGAGATTCAAAAGATGCATCTAGTTATCTGCTTGTTAAATTCTAACAATCTATCTTTGCAGTTATGTATACACACTGCATGATTTTAACTTGCGAGTTGTACTCTGTTCATTTAATATTTCAACCTTTTTTAAAAGTTATTCTTTTTGACCTTATTAACGTAAATGTCAGTATTGCAAACATCATAAAAACTTAGCACAGTCATGGTTTCGTTACTGTCATTTACATTGGAACATATATTATTTTTGAGATGCATTAAGACCCAAACACAAAATATATTTTTGCAGTCATATCGATAAAAAAATGTTTCTGTGGTTACGTAGATCTGATGAGATAATTTCCTTCATACTGGTTCTTGACAGCATTGTATCTTTCTATTTTTTTTTGGAAAAAAATGCTGCCAAGAGTCCTACCAAAGGTACAGACTCCCGCTGTCAATAGTGCTTACGTTGAAGTTTGAATCTTAAATTAAATATCTATTATTTCTTGTTTTATATATCTATTTTAACTCTTCGTACATGATTATGGCTATATTATATATATTTATGTGTTAATGACTGTAAACTGTAATGATAAACTATAATTAAAATATAAGGTTATTATTTTGTACACGGGTATAACATTCATTTTTACGATATTAAGTGTGTAGATTGAGTAGGACCTGTAAATAGTTCATTGCGTAGGTGTTTTCAATTATTAATAATTATATTAATAATAATACCACGTTGAAACGTTTGGGTAATTTCACATTGGCTAGAGAGTTCTTAGAAAAATGTAGCTATTTCTCATTGGATGGGTTCTGTCAGATGAATAGGTATTTTGAAATATTAGATTAAGTAGTATGATCTGTCATGTCGGGTCTATTGTGACATAGTCCTAATAGAATGTTGACGGTGTACATAATGAGAGAATAGAGCATTAGTTTTTATTCCTATTTTTGTATTCATTTCTATTTCTGATTCTTTTTTCATATGTTAAAATCAGTCTGCAGATGTGTTTGATGTTCTGTTTAGATAATGTCAGAGGATTATAATTATTTGTTTGAATTACAAAGTGCTCATTGGACTAGAACATGATTCTGGCACTATTGTGAATTACTAAAAATAATTCAATAAAATTCCATTGTGGCACTTACATCCGAGGATCTGAAATTCATTTGGAACAATGGATTCTTTTGGACATTAATTGAACTTTTTCAGGATTATTTGGGGTTCACTTCAAAATAGTGTTAGTTTCTCTTAAATGTTTATTTTATAACTTTGATCGTTAGATTATTTACGTTTTACAAACCTTGTTGGTATTGATTAATTTTGTTCCTTAGTTTTTTATCACAGAGTCGCAACACTCTATATATTGACATTTTTGTTATGATTAGCTTGTGAACTATTTCTGTTTATTATCTGAAAACTGCTGAATTCAAAATTTTATAGTTTCCATGCTTCACTAATTGTCTGCAAAGACTTTTTGGTCCAGTAATTTTTAGAGTAGATACATTGTTACAGTATATCAATAAAATATTCCGGATGAATGTTTCTTTGCGTGGACAAAGCTGACGCGAAATAAATATTAAAGTCTTAAGAAATATGACAATGGTCTAGTACTCTCTGGTAGATACTACTCATCATAGTCTAGTACTCTCAACTGTATACTAATCAGTGACAATAGTCTTGTACTCTCAAATGTATACTACTGATTGATAATGTTCTGGTTATCTCAATTGTATACTACTGATTAATAATAGTCTGGTACTTTCAATTGTATACTAATCATTGATAAGGGTGTAGTACTCCCAACTGTATACAACTCGTTGACAATGGTCCAGTACTCTCAACTGTATGCCACTCCTTGACAATGGTCCAGTATCATCAACTGTATCCTACTTATTATGTTTGACATTCTTCTGATATATAGATTGAAGTTTAATTATGTATGTAGGTCACTTTAGAAACCTGGGAACAGATTTACAATGTTGACTTTTCCAGTCATAAAATCAGGATAGCTACAATATTTACTACTTTTGTTATTACACTTGAAACTGACCTCAAAATATAACCATCAATAAAATTGGTTACATACAAACAATGCTCTTATTACGATGTAGTTTAGTTTTTAAAAAAGGGCATGAAGTGTGTCTGAGAAAGGTGTCAATATTGCAACTAAAATGGACTAAATGACCTTTAATTTAACCAGAACAACCTCCAGTACATACAAAGATCGCTTGATCAATATATCGCTTTCAACTCTTAATGAGTCTTTCCCAAAGGCAAATACAAAACATAGACAAGAGAAGCAAATCAAACAGAAACACCGTTGTGTTTGCAAACCTTTACAGGACTAGACTATTTCTTCAAAAACAAAAATCATAAATTTATTATGTTTCAACTATTTCATTTGAACGTGTTGCAGATGCTGGAAAATATTTTATATCGACCTATAAATCGATGAGTAAATATTGATAATTATTTAAAAGAAAATGTGTCAGTTTTCTTTCCTAATTTCGGAACTACAGTTTTGAGCAATGGCAATAACTGATAGACATGTACAAATAAAATCATCCTTTTACAGCCGACACATTTTCGTTTAGATAAGTATCTAAATTTTCTTTAGTCACTAAAATAACCTCTAATTGCTACTATAACAATCAAATATCCGGGATATAATTTGCGCTTACATAACTTTACATAAAATAACATGTTATAGCTCATCAATTTCTAGGTCAATATAAAATATTTTTCAGCATCCGCAACAAGTTGAAATAAACTAGTTGAAAAATAATAAATTTAAAGGTTTCATTTCTGTAGAAATATGCACGTAAAGTTTTGCAAACACAACGGTTTTCGGTTGTGTTTGTCTTGTCTATACTTTGTATTTGCCTTTAGAAAAGACTCGTGAATAGTCGACAGCACGCAGGCTAGTTAGATACTAGCTTTGCACTGTTTGTTGTTAATTTATTGATTTTATCGTTATCAATCCTTGACACACGTAATCCCTAGCTGGATATGTATTGAATAGAATTGGTACTGCAATAGAGTTATATATAAACGTACCTTGGACAGTGCTACGTGCGGAAACTTGTCAAAACTTAACACAGTTTCTTCGCCAGTTTTATTCCGATTTTGACCTTTTAGTATCCTCCCTGCTGTTACTGTGGAAACTCCCATGCCATCTCCAAGGAACATGATGACATTTTTTGCGACGGCAATAGTTGGCTTCAAGTTTATAGCAATATCTATATCTGCTTTTGCCATTCGTTTCCAGTCATCTCGAGCTGAAAAAAGAATAATTGTATGCCGAAAAATTGTCAAACAAAAACTTTTCATCGGATGAAAATATTGATCTCCACTGGTGTAAAGCTTCAACCCTTGAAGAGGAAAGTATGTTCGTGAAGGTTTAGGATAGCACGAACATGAGTAGTTTTGTTGTTATACACTACAGCAGTATTTAATATTTATGGTACGAATCAATCATTGTTTATTCTCTTTGCAGTAAAAATTTAATTCATTCATTAAATAGTTGGAAACAGCAGTTGCTATCTGGAATTGGTCTTTCAAAAAGACCCGACGAGTTACCTTAAGTTAATATTAATAACATAATCATGATTTGTTCGACTCGCAATCAAATTTAACGTCAAACCTTTCCCTATCTGTTATCAAGTTTACCGTGTCTTAATATTATTTTATTTTGCTTTCGGCAAGGAAAGCACCCTGACATTATACACCACATTCCAAACCCCAACTTACATTATGTTTTGTATTGTATGATGTTTGGTGGTGCTGTTGTTTGGAGGAGGTTATATCGTACTGCGGCACGTTACACGGCTACCTTGTACTTAATAGTATTACATGCATGCACCTTTAGCCATACCTAATTTCCGATGTTATTGATAAATTGGGTATACATGACCTTGACCATGATCTTTTAATTCTGCAAACAATATGCTTTATTTTTGCCCACAAGGCAAACCAATTATGAATGTTTGTGAAGAAGATAATGTAGAAGACCAGCTTTCTGTACTTAAATCATTGTGACAGTGACCTATAATATGTGTAACACAGCACCCATGGCACATTTCCTTCTCCTATTACAGGGCTATATGCAGAGAGAGAGTTTGTTGCAATTATTTGGTGGGTAAATACATCTATTGTAAAGATGTCGTTTGCTTTGTTTGTGTCACAGTGACCTTGACTTTTACAATCGATATGTTTCTTTTTACCAATGTTCATGCCCTGCACAATGCTTGTCCAAGATAAGTGATGTATAAAATAATTAAACAGCTGGAAACAGTTGATCTCTTATTTGTCTTACCGTGATCTTGACCTCTGACTTTTCCACCTCACAATCTGCTGTGTTTGTCATACTACATGTGCAAACAATCCAGAACATCTGGTGACGTTATATGGTGTGGAATTTATGGAGCATGTATCGCTATCATTCCTTCAATCGTACGACCTTGAAAAATGTGACCTTTTGACTACAAAAAGTTTAATAAACTGTTGTTTTGCCTAAAGTAAAGTTATCCACAAGGTGTTGAGAAAGTATATGATTCACAACTTTTGTGTTGAAACCATTATTCGTCTTTCAGTGACCTTGACCTTTAACCTTGTAATCACAAAATGAATAGGCATTTTTATTTATTCAAAGGTATAAGCCAATACAAATACCGGTGAAAGTCCATTGTCTACAACTAAAGATATTGTACGGAAACCACGTTCCTTTTTCTTCAATCTTAGTGATCCTGACATTTATTCCTATAACCACCATATCGAAAGGATCTTCCTTATCACACAGGCAAGCCACCCACAAAGTTTGATCAGCTTCAGAGGTTGAAGTTATTGTGCGGCAGACAAAATGAATTAGCTGGCAGACAGACTGACAATGCTATTAGTTGATAATCTGCTACTTATGGCGTGCGTAAAAAAAACAAAATCAGTAATGATTGATAGAAATGTTAGTGGAACTGAAACAGAGGTAATATGTACTGAAATGTGTCAACTGATTGCAGAGCAACAACCTTGGAAAAAATGGCCAGCTATTGCATTTGTTTGATTTTCTTTTTCCAACCGGAATTTCTATTTATATGAGATCTATCCAGTGACGTATTTTTTACCATATTAGCATTGTAGTCTATTAGGTAAATAATTGACGTGCCCATGTGTTCCAGTGTGACAATAACAGACCAATAAAACTTTGTACGAGATGAGTATACACATTTCAGTGTTATAAAACTGGATTGCCAGGAGCCCGGAACAAATTCGAAAATGAAATAAAAACAATAACAAGCAAACCGAGACCAGTACAATATTGGTCAGAACAAGTCACTATTTCCAAGTTTTCAATTTGTTTCCTGAATGTCCAATTGATTGATGATTTTTTATTTTTTGCTGTGGTTTATAGCATCTCCTTTTTAGTGACATAGGGCACAATGATGGGAAAATTTGAAATAGTTTCTGCTCCAATTTTCTCGAATTACAATGTTACTCGGGCTTTTAAATATAGCACGAAAATCACGGTGGAGACTTTGTTGCTTTCAAGGAATATATGATCCCGTCATATTACATTTTGAAATAAAAGGACGTTTAGTTAGTTTGCTTTTAAGCTCAATTTAAAAATATGTTATAAGACTGGAGATATTAGTATTACAACTAGTACCTGTTTTAACATTATTTACGAATAAAATGTACATGACTCCAGTTTGTCTGCATGTAGATTGAAATTAAAATTTAAACCTGTATATATGTGGGGAAGATAGGAATTCAAGGTGAATATGAAGTCCTATAAACGGAAATACCCCTCATTCAAATCTGCCACGCGAGATTAAAAAAACCGAAACAGAATATATATATATATATATATATATATATATATATATATATATATATATATATATATATATATATATGACGACGAACAGTACGAAACTAGTAACTAACTAGCCTAAGCGCTTTCGACTCTTAATGAGTCTTTTTCAAAGGCAAATACAAAACATAGTTACGACAAACAAATAAACACAAAAACGTTGCGTTTGTAAACCTCTACATTTCTATCTTCACATGTGCTAAAACTATAAATACAACCAGCTTGTATAGACTAGTTGCGGAAACTGAAAACGTTGTATAATTCCCTAAAAGTCTACAAGCCAAAGCGACATCTATTTTTACTTTGTGTACATATGTAACGCAGATTATATCCCGGATATTTGGTTCTATACCGGTTATTCTTATAGTAAAAATTGAAGGATAAGAAGATTTTTTTTCTAAATCTTTTTTGTGTTTATTTGTTTGTCGTAACTATGTTTTGTATTCGCCTTTGAAAAAGACTCATTAAGAGTCGAAAGCGCTTAGGCTAGTTAGTTACTAGTTTCGTACTGTTCGTCGTCAGTTTATTGCATCTATTTTAATTATATCTATATATATATATATATATATATATATATATAAACATATCATATTACCATGTTGAAGAGGGCATTCCTTACGTTATGGTATTACATTGATTATTTCAGAAAAGCCTAAGCCAATTCGGTCCATTCTTGATGACAAACAAATATTGCTTCGGACTTTGGTAGTTGATTATTATTTTCCAAATCCCTGTTCTCGTCTGTCTCGTCATGCTCTTAATGACTCTCATCCTCTTTAATTTGCTTGTTCGTTTGTCTGAACCAGATACTCTCTATGTTCTTCCCGAGAGTCGTTTTTTTCTACTCCAGGCTTGAGTTTTGGATTCAATACTCGATTGTTTCTACTCTATATTCGATTTTGTGTACTCGATACTCGCTTTTCTGAATACGATAATCTGTTTTAATTGGGAAAAAAGACATCTTTGATTACTTTAATGTTTACTTCTTTCTCATTAACATCAAACTAACAACTTTTGGACTCAATAGTCAATGGTTGAAAGCGTCTTATTAATAAAGAAAACAATGTTAGACGTAGTAGTCACATTAAGAGTTTTTAAAGCTATACTTTTGAAAGAACACCGCAAGAGTGCGTAGCTATGTATATAAGCACGTATGCCTCCATCGGTGCAGGTACGTAAGCAGGTAGGTATGATATAAACTAATATTCGGGCCTAATTCCTACTTTTTTACACTCTCTAAAGATAATTAAACCAAACTGGTTATATTCATGTTAGTATGTGTAATAGTGTACGAATCTGGAGGTTTTACAAATTTTAAAATTAAACGTAACCCTACTACTACTGGGGGGCCCCGAGTGGCCGAGTGGTCTAAAGCGCTGTCCGTTACGGATCATTGCCATCTCACCTCTGTCTGCGTGGGTTCGAGTCTAAGATTCGGCGAATGTGGATATGTGAGAAAGCTTGCCAGTAGCTTCTCGTGGGTCGGTGGTTCTTTCCGGTGATTTCCCGGTTTCTTCCTCCACCATTAATACTGGCCGCCATGAATAGCCTATCATGTGCTGAAAATGGCGTTAAGCCCAACAACAACAACAACAACAACAACAACAACAACTACTACTGCTATTGCTGTGACTATCTTGCCTCTGCATGTCTTAGTATCCGTTCATCCATGCATAAACCAAGGCATCTAATGCTTGTGTATGCATGCAGTACGTATCTATGTATACATGTGTGTGAGCACGTACCTATGTATCTATGATCTAATGAATGAGTATTATGTATTTCCAACTTGAAAGAATAGCTCGGTTTATACAGAAATTAGGAAGGATATATACACGCAAACAAACATGCCTTTGAAATCATAACGTGTACAAAAATGAAGCAAATGTACTTGTGGGATAGATAGTTGATTATTTCTTTCACGCATCGTGTATATTGTTAAATAGCATATATCTTACCTTAACTCTGTGACATGTTTAACTGACCAGAATCATGATGCATTACAATGACTTGTTTCTGAGATGAAACTGTCCACTCAGTTATAAATACTCGCAAAACCGCTACATGTTTTGTCCATGTACATGTGTATGATTTAACTTCAGGCCATGTCATATTTTGTCTATGTACATGTGTATAATTTAACTTTAGGCCATGTCATATTTTGTCTATGTGCATGTGTATACTCTTATCTTCAGTAGGCCATGTTATAGTTTGTCTGTGTGCCTGTGTAAACTCTTATCTTCAGTAGATCATGTCATGTGTTGTCTATGTACATGTGTATACTTTTAATTTCAGGCCATGTCATATTTTGTCTATATGCCTGTGTATACTTTTATATTCAGTAGACCATGCCATATTTTGTCCATGTGCATGTGTATACCCTTATTATCAGCTTGCCATGTCATTTAATCTATGCACCTATGTATATTCTTAACTTTAGGCCATGTCATATTTTGTCTGTGTGCCTGTGTATACCCGTATCTTCAGCATGCCAGGTCATATGTCGTCTATGTAGCTGTGTATACTCTTAACTTTAGGCCATGTCATATTTTGTCTATGTGCCTGTGAATACCCTTATCTTCAGCATGCCATGTCATATGTCGTCTATGTAGCTGTGTATACTCTTAACTTTAGGCCATGTCATATTTTGTCTATGTGCCTGTGAATAACCTTATCTTCAGCATGCCATGTCATATTTCCACTATGTAGCTGTAGCTTATTGTCAGTAAGCCATGACATATTTTGTCTATGTTCCGGTTTATAACCTCTTGCAGATAATATCCTTATACGAGTGCAGATATTCTTACCCAGGACTTTCTACCACCTAATTTACATTGAAAACTATTCGAGAGATCTAAAAATATCATTTAACATATCTTTCTAAAAGTTTAAACAAGGTGTTATTTTGTTTAAACAAGATATGAAAAATTTAGTTGTGGCATAATTGACTTAAGAAAATTAATTAGGTCAAGATAACTCCCACACCTTTAATCAATGAAATGCTTTAAAACTGTACAACTTAAACTTAAATTGTAATGGATGGTTATCTTTCCCTGGACGCACAAGATTAATTCTTGGTCCGCTGTAATGGCCGAAGTTGGGACCAATTGAATTTAGTTGCAAGAGAGGGATGGGATCGTTTTGTTGACGTTATGTTTTTATTAACAACTTTATAATATATATTTGTCTGGTCTGCAGTACAAAAATGACTACAGCGACGATGTCGACGACTCAGAGAAGGAAGTGAAAGATAATGGCGACGTTTGACGACGACAATATTTGGCATGGATCATCACGAATGATGTTTAGTTGTTGCATAGACGATCCATGCCGTTATTGTCGTCAGTATCATGGAATTATTAAAATATCACCAAGTGATAATGATTACGCTGTCGATAACAACGAGAATAATAACGTGGATCGTAGTTGCAACAACTAGTGAATGAAGTAAGTTTACGTTAGTGTCTTCCCTAAATTCCTATTTCGAACAGTGCCAACAGCCAAAAGTTCGTGGTACTTTTGAATTGCAAATATTTCCAGAATGAAGATCCTTTGCTATTAAAGTGGCATGCAATACGTGCAGAGTATATCGATGATATCGGTGATATAATGTTATATATGTAAGTATAATTTTTACCTACGTCTTGTTTTGCATAGAAATTTTAGTTTCGAACTTGACAAACTCCGCTTTACCCCCACCTTTTATCAGTCCAGCTGATGAAGTATGACATTCCGTGTTAGTTATGTTTTCATCCTGCTTTTGTCTTGGCATATTTTCTGATAAAACTAAAGGATATGTGCCGCTAAGCTACTGAGTGACTAGCATCTTCTGAAACACCACAAGGCTAGCGTGCTTGTAATAATTCTTTAAAATGTAACGCTCGTACTAATACTTTGTAATGTAACGCTCGTTATAATACTGTGTAATGTAACGCTCGTAATAATACTGTCTAATGTAACGCTCGTAAT
Organism: Potamilus streckersoni; assembly: GCA_016746295.1. NCBI lineage: Eukaryota > Metazoa > Mollusca > Bivalvia > Unionida > Unionidae > Potamilus > Potamilus streckersoni. The sequence goes on along the minus strand of JAEAOA010001808.1, from coordinate 2,298,866 downwards.
ATTACTGTGTAATGTAACACTAGTAAAAATACTGTGTAATGTAACACTCGTAAAAATACTGTGTAATGTAACACTCGTAATAATACTGTGTAATGTAACACTCCCAATAATAATGCGTAATGTAACACTCTAATTAATACTGTGTAATGTAACACTCGTAATAATACTATGTAATGTAACGCTCGCAATAATGCTGTGTAATGTAACACTCGTAATAATACTGTGTAATGTAACACGTAACACTACTGTGTAACGTAACACGTAATAATACTATATAATATAACACTTGTAATAATACTGCGTAATGTAACACTCGTATATAAAAGTTGCAATTTGCTATATAAAAAAAATGCGAAATAGTCGCATATACTTTAAAGATATTTTGAATATCAGTTTAAAGCTAACATACTTATATGACAAGGACGGAAGGATTAGTCTTGATTCAAGAAGTAGGTGCAGTATCAAATATGCTTAAAGTGCTTTATGAAAAATCTTTATATATATATATATATATATATATATATATATATATATATATATATATATATATATATATATATATATATATATATATATATATATATATATATATATATATATAAGGACAAAGCTTGCAAATCAAACAAAAAAATGTTTTAAATATTCTACTGCAAAATTTCTATGAAGCAAACTAGTAAGTTAATCGCAAATAAACCATGCAATATAAATTATGTATATTTCCAATTATAGTCGCAAAAATTAAATATATGCTCATTTGACATAAATTGCAAAATATGAATGGCAAAAATATGATAATAATATCCCCGGGTCCATCTATAAATATTAAAGATTTAACACTCGAGAACAAAGATTTCTTTTCCAAGAGAACATATAAAAGATCATGGCGAATATGTTTTAATATAGGAATAGATGTGCTGTTCACGGCTCACCATTACGGCCTCACTGCCTCTTATCAACTGTCAAAGGATGTTGAGCCTTTGGCAATACCAAAATTAGATTTTAGAAATTAAAGTGACTTAGAAACGAGCTAGAAAATGTTAGGAGCTAAACCTGTGCTAGCCTCGCCTTGGGTTACTTCCGTGTTTGCTTTTCCCGATCAATTAAAGCCACAATGAACTTCATAACATGTAGCAAAATGAAAATGTTGATTTGAAAACAAGTGTACTCTTTCCGCCATCAAAAGTAAATCCTGGTTAGGTAAACAAATGTCTTCCATTAAATATCAACTGATCCAGTGACATAGGTGTAAGAAACCAAGAATATATATATATATATATATATATATATATATATATATATATATATATATATATACACACATACATATATATATATATATGTGTGTGTGTGTGTGTGTGTATATATATATATATATATATATATATATATATATATATATATATATATATATATATATATATATATATATATATATATATTGTGTGTGTGTTAAATATTTTGGAAGACAGTATCTTCATGTCTTGTATGATAATCTATCGCAAGATAGATCTACCGATTCGACGAAGCGTAACGCGATTAATATTCTTAAGGTTGTTAGAACAGTTACATCATATTATGAATGACAAAAATGAGACATGTCTGGCGTGATTTACTGTACATGCATGAATAAGAACATTAAATATCGTACACATTCATTCTCCATTACAAAACTGAAAGGTCCCATATTGCTATTCTCGTCTATAAATCCGTCCGTCAGGTCGTCTGACCGGACAAGTTGGCGGTTAGGCCTGTCTTCTGCCGTTAGTTTTTATCTTATCCCTAATAATTTGATGCACTCAATCCATGTAAAAAAAAAAAAAAATATCGTTAAACATAAACTATTGAAATGATGAAGATATAAAAATTGTAAAACTTACTTTCTCCATTTCCAGAATAGCTGAAACTTTGAGACTCAGTTGCGTATGGGAAATAAAAGGAGAGGTAACAACATATATACATGAATTTCCGCATTTTGCTATAGAAACCAACTGTTCAGAGTATGCGTTTGCACTGTCTACCTTGGTCGTTCCTGTGCTGATCCAGTGTGATCAATTTATATTTTCGTTGGTCTGATCCAGTGTTATCTATTATATTTTCACACTGATAATGTCGCTCGATCAGAAATAATACTTGTACCGATGAATTGTTTGTTATCTCTGAGTGGTTAAATATAGTATACAAGCACTAGCGTAAGTGGCTCTAAGTAGTATGAAAAGGATGTTTTGGGAATTTTTGTCTCCCTCGTCACTACCATCCGTCTTCGTCTCTAAATGCTATTGAAATAGTTTGTCTATCTGTGACTTGCTTTTCAAACAATTTTTTTTAATGCACATACACGTTAAGTGAGTGAGACAGTTTTTGGGGATAGAACCTAGTGCCAAAGGGTTTTCAAATAAGGGATAACACAACACTTTGGTACTACTTTGCTGTGATTGTAGAAATGAAATTCCGCAGAGTGTACTTATTTGAGCAAACCTATTGTAGATATCAATAGATGTTGCTAGCAGAGCCAGACAAAAGAATGAATTAATGTGCAGCTAATGTGTTTTCGATCGATACTTGGTCTTTTAGTTGGACTTTTTCGGTCTTTAAATCCGCACTGTTTCCTCTGTGTGCCCGCAAATGTCTGCGACTTTCCATTTCTGCAATAACTATTTCGAACTCAGCTTCACCGATTATTTTATCTTCGATTATAACTTAGTATAATTTCCTGGTCGTATTGACACTGTTTCGTGTGGCCGCAAACAATTTGGAATAGGTACGTATTTGTGATTGTAGCACATCTAAATTAATATGATAGTACTACCAGTAACACAATTTACTATCGATAAAGCTCTCATTATAATACCAACTGGCGCACCTACAATGGTTGATGTTGTCGTGATTTCAGTCACACCAAGACTAACAGTCGTTGCCGAAGACAACAAAAGGCATCTACGACCAAATAGGTGCGTTTGTATTTTACATACAGTGAGGTCTTATTAATTTGTTCTCGTAGCTGTTTTTCCGCTTCGATTATTTTATTCACGTTGATAAGATTGAGGGTCCGACATAGTTCCTCAATGAATAATACAATCACTTATTTTAACTATACGACAGGGAGACCTTGCCAGGTCTCGTCACATGCAGGCGTTATACGCACACAGAATTCTAACCAGTGACTGGCAAAACTGTCATACAACCATAGAAAACCTCTGCCTCATAAATACTTAAATCTTCGTCGATTATGTGTTCTAGTGGTCCGGCATCTTTTTATTTGAAATACAGACAGATTACGCCAGCATCTTTTACATCTAACGGTCGTCATTGCCCAATAACTTTTACCAGAATAAGTGCGCCCTTCTTGAATAACAATCGAGATCATTCTTTTCTTAGTTGAGTCAATGTTGGTTTAAAATATTCGATGGTAAATGTAACTGGGGTGGATACATCGGTCACTGTCACATCGCCATTGTAGAAACAATTCCAGAGTGTTTTTGTACCTGGTGTTTCAGTCAAATCTTCGGTGTTTTCACATGCGATTGCTTGAACACCATGCTGACTCGAGTTGGTATGGGTACATCAAGGTGGTTACAACTTTCAATTTCTACATGACGCTTAATATCATAATGTAATAAAATTAAGGAGATGCGCATTTAGTTTAAGCAATTTGGAGGCTTGTGTGATTACATGTTTGATTATTGGAATTTGTTGCAGTGGGAAATATTCCTTAGCACGAAATAATTAGTCAATTATTAGGAGCAAACGTCACAGAGAGAAAGTATTAGTGAGATGCCATAGCCAATGAGTAGAGAACTCAAACCCAATCAGCATGACTGTCCCTGTAATATAGCACTTTATAAAAACTAGTGGTATACATCGGTGTTGTGACTGCAGCGGCAGTATTTATGGTAGGAAACCGGTAAATTACACAATGGGATAAATGAGAAAGGACTCGGTAGATACCGTTTATGTTGCCATAGTAGCAAATGTGATGTAGGTTTACTGGTGTGATGTGCCTTGAAACGGTAGATCGACTGGCCTCAGGTGGGCAGTTAAAATAGTCCCCCGTGTTAGGGATAGTTGTACAGTTTATACGGTGTGAATTACAAGTGGAACGGAAAGTTAATATAGAGAAAATGTGGGGTTGTGCGTTTGATGGCTAAATTGCAAGTTGTAAATAATGTGATCTTGTATTGATTATTGTAAAACTTATGTACAGAATGGACACGTCTGGCTTTCCAACTTACAACTGAAGTTGTATAGAAGTATTTAGAAATATGGGGTAAACTTATGACTTCTAGCGGGATTCAAGCCCAGGGTTTTGACACTGCTCGGTCCAGCAAAATACCCCTGGATTGTAACAATTATAATGTATATGAGGATCTGGTAATATCACTCCGGTGCAGATATTGTTCGACAAGATATTCATCGACAAGTAAACAAAATTATCATCAATATCAGCAGCTGCTGCTAACTGGTCTGGCAACCTGTCGGTAAATTCTTCAATCACATCACCACGGTCAGAATTCATTACCGATATATACATTTAATCACTGAAACACCAAAGACCTTTAATTAGTCTTTTGATAGATGCTTCAAACTGAATTTAATTTTTAGCTATCAATGATAATGCTGTCGTATATATAAAACATTTAGGAGCATTGGTGTCGGTTTCGTACATAGGACTGATCATTAATTAGTGGTGTTACTTGATTCCATCCGCTATAATAACCATATATCATAAATAAATAGGTTCCTGACTCATGCACGTTTGTGTTAAAATTACGGTTATCAAAACTATTTACATCGCTAAAGATACTTCGACTATTTGTTGTTTTATTACCATCAATTACTATTTTACTTTCACTGATTTGTAATGAGTACTCTGTAGATGAACTTACACACGTGATTATATCGGTAAGTAAGCGATTTCATCTGGCACGTATTGTTTTAATGCCGTATTGTTAGCACCTTCAACTTACCCTTTGATAAACTCAACCGACACACCTCTGTCTCTGCCTCAGACATGTTCATTGCGACAGCACCTTTCAACTGGACAATGATATATTGAATGTCTACGTTAAATGTTTTCAGTCGGCCAGTTTCATCTTCAAAAATCACAAGTTCACTTGGATCAACGCCAACAACAAAGCAACTAGTAAACTCAGACAAATCCACTTAAATGGTAAACCGGTTTACATCCACATCAACACCATGTCCTTAAGCTGAATAACTTCCTTAAATGTTAATGTATAATATTACATGTACTTTAATGTGATATCAATTAGTCCATTATGGGGTTGGTGAACGCTCAAGTGCACGCAGAGATTCAATAACAAGATGACCGCATATGGGGACATCCAACCGTGTTTGTACTCTTATAATGGAATGAAAAAAAAAAACGGTTGCTTACCATTCTTAGATAAATAATTAACAACTTCAACTTGTGGTGCAAGTCCGTAAAAGTCAAAATACCAACTATGTTGAAGTGTTACCATGTATGCTACACAGTGAGAGTCAGAGCCTATTCATGAATCCAGACTTGTGATGCCAGTTTTACGTGTGCGTGGCATTAAAGCACCACGAAAATGTTTGATTGATTTTGCCACTGCGAATAAATCAAGATTGGTCAACAGACGGATCAACGATCTTCTTTTGCCTGGTAATCGAAGACCTCTGCCTGAGGATATTCGACAAATCGTGGCTGGTAATCGATGGCGACTTCATTTTCTTTATGGCCACGAGAGGCTTTGCCTCAGAGTGCCTTTTTAATGCAATTCATGATACTGTTCCAATAGCCCCTAACGCTGAAGCTTTAGCAACCGCTGGCGCAGCTGCTGACAACATTGCAAGAATCGCTGAAAGGAATGGAAACATTCCACTCAGTCTTTTGCATTTGTGTTACCTCTGACTTGTGTAATTTGTATATTATTGAGGTATTGATGTGTTTGGCTGCATTAAGCTGAGCGATCTGTGTTTGGATCAACGACACTGAGATTTCAAGTTAAGTTTGACGGATTAAGTTTGTTTTTTAATTGCGTGTATGGTTTTCGCAAGTTGATTTCCAGTAAGGCCTATCTTCACTTCATGATAGGACATTATTATCTAAATACGTAACAGGTTTAATTATGAATTCTACGAAATTTCCACAATTATCACTCTAATTCGGTCACCAGCACCGTCCAACAACAGAGTATTGTCAGAACGTATCACAACATGGGATAGATAACCACCACCAGGGTCACAAAAACGTGCATGAAAATACATATCAACGACGGACTGTGAACATCTCCAATTATTCCGGTGAAAATTAATAATTCTGGTACAACGTACGAATGTCTTGTTGAGAAATCTGCACAGACCCGTGTAAACATTTTGATGCCAGTCCATGTAAAACCACAGAATGTGATATGTGGGTGCAATATGAGAAGTTGCTTCTGCAAATCAAATCCGAATGTCTTCAATGAGTTCATGGTGGCTGTTTAACAGCATAAGACCTCTGTCACTTCTAAATTGTCATATATCATTCTACTGTGTGCCTTGTGATCATCTCACACTGTAAGTTGAAACGCCTAAATCAAGTGTTTTAGTGCAGTAAGGCCATGCTGAGAACTTATTTGCCAGTTAATCTGTACCATATCAGCAGTTGGTTTGTGTCTCTTTGCTCTGTACGAGAAACGACAATGCTAAAGTGGTTCCCGACTGTATAAATGCATAAACGATAACAAATATGATTATGTTGCCATCGAAGGAGACAATACATGCACAATGTTAATGTTTATAATACAACGTTACCATCAGCAACACCTGCATCACACCAAATAGTATCGCTGAAGTTGCTTTACAGAACAAAGTGACAGTATGCTTCGTTTGAAATATCACCTTGCGAATATCTCTGCAAAACCGAAAGATGTGACTAATGGGAATAGGGCACGACAATCTTAACGAGGCAGCAATGAGCTGTGATCGCCGATATGGAAATGTAAGGTTGAAATCATGATTAGGAAATGGAAAATATTCTACAACTGCATCAGCATCATCAACAAGAATTCGAGGCCGTCTGATATATTTAGTCTATGATCAGTTACATCATTGACAAACATCATTGTTGGATCAGCTGTTCTAGCGTAATCATGTATATGGCTGGCGAGTTATGGCTACGTCAACATTGTCTAAACTTGATTCCATTTCCATTCAATGAAAAAAAAAAACGTACACTGTTCAACAAGACCATGACACTGTTGTTAACAAATTCCACCAGAGTACTGAAATCATAATTGGCATTGTTTTCCCAGTTTTCCTTCAACTTACAAAAATGCATCACAAGAAAGTAAAAATCTAGATGTGTCTTATACTAGCAATTCAATTTTTGATGAATAAGATCCATGGCTGGACATGAGATAACTGAAAATTTCTCTTGCTTTGATCCACTACACAAGTGCTACCATGTCAATGCTAGATCAAATACATCTTTGAAATGTGCCCTTGTAAAAGATTCTAGTTTACATTTACATATCATTGCTCTTTTTAATACCGATGCGTGACGGCTTTACTACTCACTTTAAAATCCATTCCCCATTGCCAAATTACAATCGCTGAATCTGGCAATAGCTGTGGAGAGGCTTGGTTGGTGAGTTTACTAACTGCATGAGGCATTAATTCTATCGCTGGTAATGTAACTGGCACCATATTTGTGCTTGTTGTATTAATCGCCGTAATCGATCTCCTAGCACCTTAGCTACTTGACAGTCCAGTTGTTTTAATCGGTCCACAGTAGCAGTTTTAATACTATCTGCAACTGGCATTGCAACTTGTTTAGCGATGGGTGCAGCGAGCTATGATAATCCAACAAGTACTTTTGGTACGCTTGCAAATAATTTACGACCATTACAGACCACAGTTCCATAATATGTCATTACACAGATTATCTCGCGTTAACGACACGAATGGGTTTCACATGTCCACGCACAACTATCATTTTAGTATTAAATGTAAGCCCGATCTCTAATGTAAAGTGTTTTGTCACTTTTTCACCGCGCAGATTAACGCGTGCCAGTCGTGATCAACAAGAGGAAACGAAGATGGGTCAGCCGATTATTACATCATGGAAAAAAAAAAGATACAAAGGCTCCGCGGGCGTAATCAATATAAAATCTGGTTCCACGTTTGCTGAAAAGCCAAACAGTATATATAACCCTATACAAATATACATGTCGTTTCATATTTCATTTCATAACTAGGACTAGCGTCACAGTTTAATTGATCTGCGAAGTTGAGGTAATTCTAGCAATGTGAGGATCGTATGATACCTAGTTCCTTTAGGAAGCTGCACGCAAAATGCTCAATTTTCTGGACGATCTTTGACCCAACCAAGCACTGTTCTCCATTGTTAACTAGATATTGTGGACATTCAATGGCCAAAATTGAACAGTATGTATGTATGTATGTATGTATGTATGTATGTATGTATGTATGTATGTATGTATGTATGTATGTATGTATGTATGTATGTATATATATATATATATATATATATATATATATATATATATATATATATATATATATATATATATATATATATATATATATATATATATATATATATATACATACATACATACATATAATGTATGTGTGTGTGTCTGTGTCTCTGTATTTATTTGTTTACAGCTTTATTTAATACATTGCATCTACATGCTTTATTGGTTCTCTCTAATGGCCGGATCAGGAGGAAAAGGTTTTCAAACATACACTCTCCACCACTCCTTTTCAAAAAAGCTTATATACAAACGTACAGTCACTGATCACTTGAAATTTGACCGTCGTTTTATTCTTTATTGATTATTATGCAAACTTCGAGTAAATATACATATGCTCTGGTGCTCTTTCAAGTAAAGTCAAGGCTCTTATTAAAATTTTGCCCCTACCCCCATATGTCAAAGACTTGTCCTGATCCAGCCCTGTGCAAATAGAGTTCTGTACGAGTTTCATTTGGAGTCATAAAAATAACATCTGTTAAATTTTGATTGTAAAACTATGAATTAATTAGATACTTGTTGCTAGTCATACGCTCTTGCAAAACGGCAATAACCTACATTTCCATCTAGTTTTCATGAGTTCTTGTCTTCCTTTTCACACGCTGAAGCGTCGAATGAGTCGCGTCAGTTTTCTACCAAATGACTGACGGACAGATGCATTAGGTGCAGCTGAACCCTTTTAGAGTCTTGGAGCTAGATATTAAATACGAACATTACTGACCATATTAAACTGTAGAATTTATGAAAATCTTTATCCATAATTATTCTTCCCTTTTTATCTTTTAACTTTTATTTTTGTTATATAAAATAAGAAAATAAAGTTGATTCCAAAGGTTACACATATCGTTATCTCCTACCGACTTTGCATTTATTCAGCTGGTATCATCGAATTATCATTATCCAATCCAAGCCGATAAGCAGGCTGTTTTCAAAAGAACCTTTCTGGTCATAATCAGGTTCTCAGTGCCTTTAGCGACGAACACGACCTCCATTTTTGAATTCCAAAAGAAAGGATGCGTCAGATTAGGCAGGCTGTCTTGAGCAGGTGTCCGTTTCGAAGAGCTAAATGACCACACCAGAGTTCAAATGATAAAATTTCACCGTATGATAATTTGAATAAAAATACCCACTGGGTTTAAGAATGTTGAGGCGAGGATGGGTAGTAAATCAGTCTTTTAATCTAAGAAAACGATGCCTGGTGCGACTGTCATCGCAATATATATGTAAGACTGAAATCAGAGAGATATATAAGACGAGACCAGTAAACTGTATGTTCCCTGATCTCTGAAAGATCAATGGCATAAAGCATAAACATATAACAAAACACAGTGTGCTCGGATTAAAAATCAAAATAAATCGATGCATTTTATTTGCGAGTCCCTTGAATGTTTTCGCTAGATTTATTTTGCTCCAAGTTAAAAACTATACAAAGCGCGTCTTTCGGGTATCTTCTAGACATTTGAAAGTCGAGAAAGAGACTGGAATGTCCATCCGTGTCAAGAATTTACTTCTCTAATACAGCCATATATAGGTTACAATTCAGTTATGTAAACCGCCATCTTTTAGCTCAACCTTTCCTAGTAATGAAAACTAAAATTATTTTTGCAATATCTTGTGTATAGATATCCACATCTGTCTGTGTGTCTCGGCTGCCAAACAAGAGGTCGTGAGTTCGAAACTCTTGGTAGCAACTCAATTGTGTTCCGGTTTCGTATTTTTATGTTCAAACTTTCTTTAAACTCGCTGATCCCGATCTTTTTTTAAAAATTGTTTACTTTGTATTCCCATTCTAGACACTGAAAATAAGTTGATAGTAAAATGTATAAGATTTTACCTTGACATATTATTAGTTTTACAAATATATGCATTGTATATTTTTAACGACAGACATGTTGTTTCCGTCGAACCCTCTTTGGACAGTTTATCTGGTGAATTTTCATCCAACAATGACCTTTTGCAGAAAATGAGAATAATTTTACACTGAACAATACAAATAATAACAAATAGTTTGTTGTTTCTTTTTGTGTTTTTGTAAAATGCATGTATGTGAGATTTTGACCGCTGCAATCAGGTTAATTCCTTATACAACTGGTGGTTTTTACACTGAATCATCACTGCCACCAACCCCTCTTTTTTACATTCGTTATTGACAGCAAAGAACTATTTTGAATATTTTCCTATTACAAGGCTGCGAAAATACTCAGTATGTGCCTTATGCGTGAATAAAGTTCAATATTACTATAACAAATTAGCATACTTTTCATCATCCCTCAACCATCTTGATTTTTAGATATTTACCTCTGTAGCAGACATACGCAAATATGTAAGCCAAGTCAGCTACTTTTTTGGCAACCCAAGTTACGCATTTGATCTCCGATGTTAGTCTGTAACAGGCAGTCACCAAACAAGCCAACCCATTTTCAAGCCTTACTCAAAGTAAACCTAAACCACATTATAGATTCAGCTTCTGTGTGAATTTATAAAGGATAGGTTTATTATAATATTCATATATATATATATATATATATATATATATATATATATATATATATATATATATATATATATATATATATATATATATATTCATGCCTTCTACCTTAAATATTAGGTGTAAAAATACGAAACTATCCAGTGAGACCTTAACGCCGACATTGCACGTCCGCCATATCTATAACCAGTTTTAGCAAAGATAACTCCATCATACTTGTTGCTGTGGTAACAAAGAGTGCCATTGATTTTATGGGAGGCGCTCTTACTTTAAGCAATCATTTTCCACATACCCAATTTTTAAAAAATGCGCCGAGTACTAGCCGAGTTTCATTGTGTAGAACACTTACTGCAATACATTTACGCTACAAATTACTTCATGCACATTTATATTGCAGAGTGTAACTGATGCAAACTAATTGTCGTCTATGTGGTGATGTTGCAATACCGTTTAAGACAATACAATTCAATACTATATATATATATATATATATATATATATATATATATATATATATATATATATATATATATATATATATATATATATATATATATATATATATATATATAAGGATATGGATCACTTGTGCTCGAGCGCGAGAACTTTAGTCAAAGTATCTGACCACAAAACTGCTAGCGTACAATCTGGAATGAGTAGGCAACAGCTGGTGTTGACTCTAGCTTCTTGATTCAATTAAAATGTCCTGTTGTAGTTACAATATGGCGATTTCAAATTGCAGGCCCATAACAAGAAGGCGAAATTATGACAAATTAACGTCGACGTGCATCAAATTCGACATCCTGGACCACTCTTCATGGTAACACGGAAGAAGTATAGTATAAGATGTATACTTTTGACAGCTCAATTCTAAGCACAAACCATTGTCTTTATTTTAGGTTTGTTCAGTGTTTCTGCACTACCATTGAACCCAGGCCTGCGTTACTTTTAAATATTCACGCTCGATGATATTTTGTAGAAAATAATAATAATAATAATAATAATAATAATAATAATAATAATAATAATAATAATAATAAAAATAATAATAATAATAATAATAATAATTATTATTATTATTAATAATAATAATAATTACAATAGCAATAATAATAATAATAAAAAAATAATTAATAATAATAATAATTAATAATAATAATAATAATAATAATAATAATTAATAATAATAATAATGTAATGGCAGAAGATACTGCTCGAGGAGGCTCATGATGAGACAATTTGATGACAAACGTGACAAAGCATATCATTACAGTATGATCAGCACAAAACACTTGTGCAAGTCTATTACCTTAAATCCAGCTGTATACACTACCGTAATCAATAATCTCAGAATCGCATGATGGTCTTGATCGCTATGATAAGGTGTACAAGTTTTGTTGCAAACAGAACTTAGATATCATCATTAAAAAGATCGACATGACAGAAAGAAGTACAGAAAATGATAAGATTTAAAGGTTTTCTTACGACGAAGAGTCGGATATCATCACTAGAAATATAGACATGACAGAAAGAAGTACAGAAAATGATAAGGTTTAAAAATTTTCTTACGACGAAGAGTCGGATATCATCACTAGAAATATAGACATGACAGAAAGAAGTACAGAAAATGATAAGGTTTAAAAATTTTCTTACGACGAAGAGTCGGATATCATCACTAGAAATATAGACATGACAGAAAGAAAGAAAATGATCCAAGCAATGAAACCTTAGAAACAGTCATTGGGAATAAAAATATACAACGCAGACAAATGAATGCATCTTAAGAAAAGAACAACAATGAGATCTATATGGACTGGGAAGTTAGACAAGAAAAATCCAAAACAAAATATAAAGACATCGAAAAAGAGTCAGCGGAAGAAGATTGTAGATCGAACTAGGATTACACTTTGATGGCGTGTAAACTATGTTGCAGGTAATGGATTTTTATGATAAAAAAAACAAACTATGATTTATAAACTCCTGATGACAATGAGACTAAATCAGAAATTCTGTAGCCACAACCACAACAAGATCAAACTCCAGAAAAATTTTAATTAAAAAGGCCGCAGAAGGATGTTATCACTTCATGCAGTATTAAGACTATGCCGAAGACAATAGTAATGTTCTTGCTGAAGCTCACCAGAACGTTGGAAAACTATCAATGGAGGACAAAACAATGTTGTCTGCATCTGACAACAAAATAAATAGTATACCAAGCTAAAACTATGCCGACGCAGGCAAATCCTAGTTATGAAATAAATGGCTACATTTATTAACGCGCATTAAGAGAAATGCAAACATTCTGTACAAGCTTATCATGGACAGCATAACTGTGGAGCTGTCACCTATTTTGCTAAATGTCAATTAAGCTTTTTGCATCATAGTTAAATACAATTGCATACATAAATACGACGGATGTGAGCTACAAGCTATCGATTTTGTTAAAGCAAAATTTGACGGTCCATTCTGTATGATTAAGGGTAGAACATGTACCAAATATCATTTTAGTCACTAAAGAATCCTATCATACCAGTAGCGATTGGATCCTTATCAGATCGGCATTGTTGCCTACTAGGAAAGGAAATTGCTTGTTGTATTCTGGACAAATTTAAGTTGATTCAGCGAGCACTTGGCGAAACATTTTGTCCGCAAGAACACCGTATGATGCTAAGACAAAAATGTCATAGCTAGGTGATACTTGCGACAGTTAATACTCGTGTAGTTTCCTCTGTCAAAAAGACACATTTCAGAAGCAGGACTTTATTGCCCTGTAAAAAAAAATAACCATCTGGACTGTTAACGATATTCTGATGCAGATATTATTGCTAATAACTCTTTCGCTTCTAGTGATCTCAATGTAATTTTACAGCCAAAATAATGTTCTCCAGATGCAGATAAGGGTACGTATGCTTCCTGCTTGCCAAGCGGTTTTTTCCAACAAAGTTTTAGGATAAACTAATTAAGGAAGATACATAGAAATGTGGACAGCTACAGAGCTGATTACTGTGATCAGCATAATAGAGTACCACTGACTGATTTCTGTTTCGTCTGATGTGGTCTCAAAAACTTCTCTAGGATAGCAAACAAGTCCATTATTATACTATATCATCTCTTCAAGTAGACAAAGCAGTGTCTTAGTCTAAAATAAATATATAAGCATCGTCAGTCCGCAGACTACGTCTTCGGTTTTACGACAAAACAATATATAATTATTATCAATCCGCATAGTATGTTCTCAAATCAAAACAGAACTACCGGACACCACCAAAATTGTTAGCTCCCTAAACCGTTAGTTTTGTGTAATCAAAATCAGCTATCAGTCTTGTGGTCTTCAAAGCGCAGTATAGGTAAAAAGGGTTACTGAGCTCGGGGTTAGTTTTCCCATATGGTTCGCCAAACTTCCCTGAAAACATTTTGTTTTACGTCAGCGCCAAGTTATTTTTTTTCTCTTTATTCTTTTCCTAGTGTGGTACCTTTTGCGTGGATCACGGGTTGCCCACTATTAATTTTAATTTTCCCAAACTTTGACACCACCACCACTCCAATTCTAGCCCCAATCGGGCTCTTTCGTCATGTAAAATTTTTTTAAAAAATTATACCTCCAAGTTTTCTCTACAGATTTGTACAGATTGGAGTTGTGAAAGAAGATGAATACCCATGAGAGAGGAAGTTGCTAGGTGGAGAGGACCCTACATTGGGCATGATGCTCAATCAGGCACTCGCAACTCGGAGTAATCGAGCACTTGCGGGGAGAACGTGAAGATGTAGGCAAGGGAGTAGACGGGGCGAGTCTCTAGAGTCAGACCCCTCCTTCTTGTGGATCTCGAAGGAGTCCGATAACTTTCTTTCTTTTGTCTTTCAGTCGTATCTACTTAGCAAGACACGCGAGCAGGCGGCTAAACTTAGACAACTTTATAGACTGCTGAGGTTGCATCTGTATAAAGTCTTGGGCGAAAGCCCCAAAAGACGATCAAGGTAAGCGCCCTTCTTGGCTAGGTACGTTCGGAGCATCTCCATCTCCCTAGACAACAATGTAAAAGTCGTCTTTAACACTGATGAAATACTATTAACAAAGTTTCCTTAGTACTCAGCTTTTGTTTATGTTTAAGAACCAGAACTATTGTCGAGCAATAAGGAAAAAATTAAATTAAATTACTTTTAAATGAACAAAACAATACAAAATTCAAAGAACAAACAAAATTGCAAAAACAAAAATGTTTACAAAATACATAAAGCAAAATGTGTATATAATACTTCTCTATCTACCAAATTGTACTCCTCTCCTCAGTCTGCTAAGAACTGCCTTGTCCGGGCTATTAAGAGATTTAACTCGGAGACTTGACTTGTCAAATAGGAGGATCTTGTTCTTGCCTTACAGATATCCCATATCCTCATGCGATCAAGGAACAACAAATCTCAATACTTATTTAAGACCGAGTAGTATCGACCCTTAAAAAGTACTGCGACTCTACGTAATTTTTACGCTTCTCAACGTATCAGAGCCAGATCCCATACACTCCTGGGATTAAGGGAGTGCCTACCCCGTTATAGATATACGGGAATTGCAGTTACCTTATGGGATCGAGGACTGGAGCTCCATACTCTCTTGGGATAGAGTAATCTATTCCGAGTCCCACTGAACAAAGAACAACCCTACTAAGGCAACTCCCTCTTTCTTTGCTTTAAAGCAGAAGACTTTAAAGCAAAGAAAGAAAGAAAAAAAAGAACTTACGACAAATATGAGGACACAAAATCCTAAAGGCAAAGAATGAAGAGACAAAGTCCTAGGGCAAAGAAAAAAGAGATAACGTCCTGAAGGCAAACAAGAGGAAATAAATAGCCTAAGGCAAACAGTATTTTATTTGTCTGACAGTGAATGAATACAAGGATCTTAAGTGATTCACACAAAGCATAAAATACTACTAAACATTAGGACAATGTTGATTGTTGATATGTACTTTGTAGATCCTTTCAATGAAAGAATGATATATTCTTGTACCTTGCATTGTTGGTCAACATTCTCAACGTTAAAGCAGAAAATCGTGCATAATATTCACGCTGACTGAAAAAGTATGGAAAACATCTGGATGTATCCATTTTTTTATGAAAATATATAGCATGATTACAAAATACAGCAGGATGTACTGGCTACAATTTATGATAAAAAATAATTTTCACAATCATATTGCTAATGAGAGAAACAATTTCCAATAAATGAAAAGATACTTTTAGACAAAAAAAAATCCATCATCATATTTTCATCACTTAATGACCAATAAAGGTTGCTTATCTGATTGTTTTCCCTTGTAACAGATATTCACTGCTGGTCCAACAAAAATGTTGGGACTATACTCATGTAAATTACATGTCAGTCTAATTAAAACCAAAACCTACAAAAGAAGGAGCTCTGACAATCAAATTACAGCTTTTTCATTTATGAACGTGAGCTATGCTTAGTTGGAAATGTCACAAAAAGTAAGTGGACCAGCAATTCCACAGATCACTGGATCTTGAACCATTTTTGGTGTTATGTCAATATAATTTTTATAAGTAGATCTAGATTTTAATCAAAGTAATGAAATAAAAACTTTACATTCTTTCCGACTGTGGTTCGAAATTACTCTCTGAAAAAATATATTGAAAATATTAGTGGACTTCTTCGTTGAACAATACTGAAATACAAGATCCAAAGCTAAAAAAGCACCATTAATGTTGTTATTATTATAATTACGTTTGAAGAAAATTCAAAACTGTTTTATCACAAATTCTCCAGATGTTTTTAAATATTCTATCATGATGTAAGTAACTGACTCGTTCACTGAAACATCTATTCCAGGAAATTACAAGTCGACAATACAAAATAATATTGTAATGAAAGGGGCATAATCTCTGAGACCCAAAAGCATAAAATGCAAAGGGAGATAAACTGTGACACCCAATAAATGATGAAGAAGTCCATCCTTCCAAATGCATACCATTCACTTGGCTGCCACTTGTACAATCAAATAAAGCAAACTGAAACTCACTCTCTCTCATACTTACTACAACCTTGGAACTCTTTCCTGGCTGTTTCAACTACATCAGAATCTCTTTCATCATTCTTTGTATTATTATTATTATTATTATTATTATTATTATTATTATTATTATTATTATTATTGGTGATGACGAAGATGATTATTGTCACACATGAATTTTAGTGAGAAATAAACAATTATCAATGTCTGTAATTTTCAAACCTGACAATGAAATATCAACATTTCTATCAAGACAATTTTTATCAAATTCCTTTACATTATTTGCTTGATGTTTTTGAGGAACTAATGCTGAGCTAATCCAAAACACCATGGTATATCTTGCATAATCCAAAACAAATATTTCAGAAAAACATGAAAAAATCAATACGTATTTTATATACTATTCAAATCCACACATTTCAATAAATCTATAAATACAGAAAGGCATCATAAACATGCAGGTAAAACGTCTGACCCAGTATACATAGGCACACCATCGATAAAGACATTACCACATTGTAAAAAGGCAAACCATGAATTTGGCATTTAAAACATATTTGTTAAGAAATAATTTTGTTCTACTGTGCTGTTATATATATATATATATATATATATATATATATATATATATATATATATATATATATATATATTTAAATTTGTGATGAAATGATTCAAAGGAATTCATGCATGACAATGAAATGGATTAATGAAATGTATGTTTCATTTACTTCACTAAAATATCCTCCACTGACAAAAACAATGTCTGCATATATTTGCTGCAAAAGTTAAATAATGTACACTATCTATCATTTCTTTTTCAAGACCTTTTCATTCACTGTTTGTTACAAGTAAAATGCAGAAATGATTATTTTCTTATTAGCAATATCGGGTCCAATTAGAGTGAACACATTATGTTTTAATTGCAGCAAACAAATGCACTGATTTGAATGAATACACATTTCAAAATTGATCTGAGTGAACACCCATTTCGAAACTGATTTGAGTGAATACACATTTCAAAACTGATTTGAGTGAATACACATTTCCAAATGGAACTGTTTTTCAGATCATAGTTCATACAGCATTGGACTTGCTTTTACAGGGACTTTCAGGTAATTTTCATGCACTCCTAAAGTTTTTATGGATTATTTTGCATAATAGAAATTTAACCATATCAATATATTACTGTTAAGGCTGTATGTCATTTGATCCACCCACCTATATTCATTTTATTTATTTATTCATTGGTGTTTTAAAAACTATGCAATTAACATAAACTCTAAATACAAACAATGACATTTTATTCAGTTTCACCATTTTGTGTTCTCTTAGAAAAGTTCACAAACTATTTGGCAAATTAAAAGTTTTCAACACATTCAAGTTATATCACAGATAAAACCCTTGTTGTAGGTTGGAGGCTGGAAGTTTTCAAGGCTGTATACTCCAATTTATTACTTTTTATATAAAAAAGGCAATAATTAGCTGGTAGATCTGAATAATACAAATTTTGTGCAGTCTTGTTCAAGTGCTATAAATATATATGTTAACTATTATTAGTATCCAAACAATATTCAATTTGTATGACATGTATTAGACTTGTCAAGAATTCCTAACAACCATCCTGCGCTCCAGTCACAACAGACTCAATGAACACAGTGATACAAAAAGCAATCAAAAACAGTTCTTTACGAAACAAATTCTACTCTACCAAAACAAGCTCTGAATGTATCAAAGAGAACAACTCTATGACATCATGGCCCCAATCCTGGAAATGACACATGGTAAAGAAGGCCATAGGAAATATGGGAAGTACAAGGTGTTGTTATATATTCTAATTAGAATGCAAATTGTATGCAAAGAAACTATAGCAAAAAGATGTATAAAATGTCTACTTCAAAACCCTATCCAAGAACATGATCCATGAGTGGGATTAATACAAAGTGATATCATAATTGAAATAAGGACCAGATTCTTGACCCAATGGTTCCACCCTGGGACATGACCACAAAATGACAGTGGAACAGAGTGAAAGGAATATACATGGTCATATAATATTTCCATTAGGAAATGAAATGGGTGAGTATTTACTCAGATATTTAAAAAAATTAAGAAAATGTATCTTAAGTTTAATTTCATGGCTCCATATGGGACTTAACTCTGTCGTCGACATGGTACAGAGACATAGAAAAATTGGAGATCATGTAAATTTCTAGATTTGCTGTGAACTGAACAAAAATTGATTAAAACAAGAGATGGAATCAAAACTTTTGCCAAAAGGTATCCTATGTACTGACACCATGGGCCTGACCCATGGGTATGAGAAGCAAAATCAATAAGGACTAGGCATGATAATATATTCTTGTATTTTGAGTTTAACAACATTTCTCATTAAAAGAAAGGCCATACAAGGCAGCTAGCATAACTGGTGGTGGGATAACACTGGTAAGAACCACAGAAACACAGGAACCTACTAGCATTTTATTACATTTCAAATATGAAGTTAATTGGGAAAAAACGTGATGACTGTATCTCCATTATGATTCCTAATGCAATTTCCCTACGCATGGCCAGTTGAGGTACAGTGAGAAAAGAAGTATGTCGTGATGTTTCAAAAATAGAAGTATGTCAAGTAAGAGTTAATGAGTCACAAGTGTAAGAGAAGAAACTTTAACCAAAATGCATTTCAATCCTACAGGTAAAATTTAATACCATGCCTGCATTTCGGGTCTATTCCAAATATTACGTTAATTGAACATGTGGTTACTGAGCTAATAGCAAAGAAAATACATTCCCCAAAGCTATTCACACATGCAAAGATTAAAATATGGACCATGCAAACACTAAATGTCCCAGTCGTGAAGGCATACAAATCAAACCCTAAAAAATAAGCACTGAATTAGGACAAACACTTAACTGGGATAAACAATGAATTGGGACAGAAACTGAAATAGGACAGACACTTGTTATTCAAATAGTGAAAATTAAAACACATGAACACAAATTACCAACCAAACTTATCAAGATGCATAGAAAAGTAAACTGTAAATACATAATTTTCAAAACAGTCATAAACAAGAGGCCCAATTAGTCCTGATATTGCACAACTGGCAAAACCATAACCATTTCACTATGGCTTAGTGAAACGACCATCTTTACTATATATAGCCTGACAAATATTTGTTTTAAACATAATGGCATAATAACATGCAGTCTCTTACTTATAACTGAAGCCATACAAGATTTGACGATACATGCCCATACATACAGATTTTTATTGAATAGTGGATCATAAATGGTTTCTAGTAGCAAGATCAGCCAATCAGATGCAAGTTATCTCATTAATATGTGCTGATCTCACTTATCAAAGAACCTGTCCATGACAATGATAAAATAATTTTACAGGGATGATTCCACAATATTAATCAGGGATCCCTGGTGGCTCCAATTCTATTGGTGACTCCAGACTTTCTTTTTAAAATATCTCATTTTATTTTGAAATAGTCCAATTCAAAATTAAAAAATTTCACTTGCCAGAATTGTTCCCTCATTCCAATTGCATTCATAACATGTTGAACTAGAATCACAATTTGACCATTTTCTTGGCCAGAAGTCATCTGGATCATATGAAAGCTTGTCATTGATTTTTTATGTGCATTTAATACATAGTATATATTCAGCTTGTGCATGGTTGAAGAGCTGATGATAAAACATACAGCTCCTGCATTTTTATAGCAATGGATACATATTCCATTCTTAATTAGAAAATTTATTTTAACTCTTCGGATAGTTGACAATGTAATGGTAATGATCGATGGATGAATTGCTTAAATTGAACACATGGATCAAGATTCATCTTCCAAGGTATTCTAGAGGCCAATTAGCTGCAAGGTCACCCATTTATTATGTTTCGATCTTGCTCATTAATAAATCTGTCTCAAATTTTGCTGATATAAAAACATATTTCAAAGTTGATTGAAATCATATCAGAACTATGAACTACAGAATGGCAACAGGCAATTGTTGATGGATGGAGAGTATGCAATGGAAGACGCATTAGGCTCCACTGACCTCATGATAAAAACAAAAACATGGCATGATGGATGCAAGGCCATGCCATAGGCTCCATTGACCTCATGATAAAAACAAAATCACTTCTTAAGATACAGAGTATTGTTTCATCTAACATTTTTCTGCAAAAATTAAAAACAATCATAAAAAGATTTCAGTTGCAAACATGCCCTGCACAACACAATAAAATTTAAAACATAACATATCCAACAATTTATACTAGTTGATTCCCAATACTAAAATCATACAATCTAGAATAAACCAGCAACTCCTGCTGTCAATATATGAGATGGTATTTTAAATGACAAATGTCTATGTCTGATTTCAAACATTAACTCTTCTCTTGTAATGGAAATGCATCAGTTATGGTCCATTTTCTCACCCACCAGATCAACTTATTCAAAGACCACCAGACCAACTTATTTAAAGTCAATCGCACACTGACTTATTTAAAGATTTTGAATAGATATCTATCTTACACTGACTAGCAAAGTTCATTCACCATTCAACCAATGAAATTCATACCATGATTGTGACATGTATTCAGTCTCGCTTTCAGCACAGATTTGTTTAGAATCATTTACAACATAAGTGAAAAAAAAAACAATTATCTTCACATTAACTATGAGTGACACTGAATCAGCACACCTTGTTCCTTTAACATGGAATTGGCACACTGTGCCTTGTAACCTGAAATCAACACACCTTATCCCATCCCGACAGTTTCCCTTTAGGATAGATTTTTCTATCCCACCAACTCATGTGGTGATGATATTAATCTAATATCTTAATGTTAATGGAGGAGTCTACCTTAAGGATTCAAAAGCTTCTTCCTCCCAAAGTCAACATAAAAAGCATAATGACAAAGGATAATATTCATTGCCCTATTAATTTCCATTTGTCTGTCTGTGTCTGTTTGTGTGTATGTGTGTGCACAAAAGTGAATCAAATCTGAAATTGATTTGAGTTTATTCTTAAGCCTAGTTGCCCATGGGCCAGTGAATTTATTAATTCTACCTGGTTGTTAACATTATTACTTCCACTGCCTAGGTAAGTTAAAAATGAAGGTATCCAATTTCCCCATGAGTCTGCATCTAGATACTGCTTGCCAACATCAAAATTAGTGAATTCTTAAGGCTTCACCTCTCCACTTATCTCTACATAAAATAGACCCTTCAATATAACACCATGTTTATTTTGTGATTAAATACTATTTTTTCATCACCATTCCAAATAAAGGGAGATTACTCTGTATAATACACTGCAACTATAATTGAGAATTCCAGATTATGTCAACTTCAGGAAGTTATCAAAGTAAAACAAACAGAAAGCAACTGCAATTTACCTGGATTACTAAGAAAAATATAAACAGAACTAATTAATTATAAATATCTCAAAAAAATTTCTTGGAATCCTCTAAACTGGAGATATAGTCTGGTCCCAACATAAAAATCATGCAAGAGAATGCAGCTGTTCTTTAAAAAAAAAATGTCAAATAAAGAACATGATGACTGAGAACAAAAACCAAATGCATTATTGCATTGACTACGGTAAAATATATTAAAAAATCTGACATAGTGCACCTAGGGATATGAATACAACACCTAAATGGTTCCAATCCAGTCATAGCTATATGAAAGTACTGATTGTATTGTAGGTTTTGAAAGTTATTAGGAATATGATTATGAATATGATTACTATAGCAAGAAGAGTCATTCTTGTCAATCAGTTGTAACTTCCACAAGCCACGATGAATCTGCTTTCCCCACGACAGGGACAAGGTCATATTTGGCTTGGATATGCAAGGTAATTGATCCCAAGGTCAAAGATGGCTAAGGCATGCACGATACTTGATCACAAAAAAGTAAAAACAACGAACCAAGATGTTTTTTCTATAATGCTTGATGTTTTTCAAGTTTTAAAGTCTGTGATCTTGCCAGAGCACATATTTTAGGACATTTGTTTAGCATATAATTATCATGTTTCATGAATGTCAGTTATTTAGACTATACACAAAAAAACAATGGCCAATCTACCACTTCCATTTTGGTAGCCAATGTTAATACCAGACTTGCATGTTTTCATGCAGACATAACAATGTGAATATTTACTATATGAAGCAAGCAATAATAGACCAGGAATCTTTTTAACTGAAGAAAATAGCAACAGTTTAATTGTAACATATTTTAAGTATATAGGACTCACCGACTTTCTAGTACTAACCTAGCCACAGGCAGTTTATGAGTTGACTCCAAAATGAGCTGAGGTTGCTGACTGGAAAGTCATCTGGTCAAAGATGTACGGTGATAACTTATTAATGTAACTTGTGAGATTATTTTAATGGCGTCTTTGGAAACAAAAGGCAACTGTCTCTCAGGATTAGATTAATGCATTTCATAAAGTGTGTGACTTGTGTACCAAAATGCTGGCATTCTTGAGCACTGTTTATTATCTATTATTTATATATTAAGTATTGGAGATGAATACACATGTACAGTTTGGCAAATACTGAAATGCCTAAAAATAAGTATTTTATACAGATTCAGTTGTGAGCACAATGAATTTTGTTACAGAAAGTCTAGCTTTAAATTTTACTGGTGAAGTTGAAGAGACAAAATCATCTAGTGTATCTAGGCAGAAAAATTCAACCTTATGTTAAAATTAGTACAAAGACTACATACACATCACTTCCTCTCTCTAAACCTCCAGCCATTTCCAAAATGCTTATCTATTTATTTTTCTGTCTATCTATAGGGTCCATCCTTATTTGAACTCAATCTTTCACTCAGTTTTATATCAACAATTACATACACAAGTTTGACAACATTAATTTTCAGTATATGGTTTTAATGTGCAAATAGAATAGAATAAATATAGCATGCAGTTACATATAGAAACATCTTAGCCATCTCCAAGAATGTTTTTGAATTCTTACAGTAGGCAGAGAATGTTTTCTCGAAACATTGTGACTAAAAGAAAATGACAAAAATACAATAATGTATTTGAACTCATATTGAACATGTGACATCTACTGAAAATCATCAACCAGATATAAAAAAAGTCAGTGTTCCGGTTAGGAGGGTTTGCATTTATTATTTTTAACTTGGTGACTAATTTTGTTTTCTCAGAAAGTTCTAAGTTATATAATCTGAGATACTGTCAGGATTTAACCAGGGGAGGAGGACCCCCCCCTTGTCTCTTAATAAGGCAGCGAGCAAAAGGTTAGGGAAGTTGGGTTAGAGATGAAATAGCATTACATAGTTCAATACTTAACTAACACTTAAATACCAATCATTCTTTCATCCTGCTCCACCTTGTTAGAGCTCTATTGAATCAAAATCTTAAAAAAATCTCTTCCCTAGATAAGTAAGCACTGATCTATTGATTGTTTCAGAGCTTAATCTGTTCCTTATCTGTACTGACAACACTTTTTCCATCTGCTGTCTGAAGGGGCGTAGGCAAATCTACCTTGAAGAAGTTGGAAACTGTTCTGTATGGTTATGTACAATTTTCCACACTTCAAAATGACTGTCTTTTGGATATATCCACTCCGAAATATGATTTTTCACTAACATGATCTATATCAAACAGCCAATTGAAATTGTCATCTGCTGATGAACCATGTTGAGAGCTATCCATGTTAGGTATTGTTGGTAGCCCAAATTTTAAACAAGCATTTGTAAAACTTCCTTGATGAATACAAGGTTCAACTATGAGGAAATGCTTGTTTCTGGGCACAGCTGCCTACATGAGAAAACATGTCAAGATAAACACTGCAAGCAATATGACCTCTGACATAACAAAAAATACTTGAAAGATGAACACTTTTAAAAATTGTATACTGTAAAAGGTACATTTTTATTTGCTTCACTTTCAACAAATTTGCAAAAGTTCTCATGCAATTATGCTCTCCAAGTGTACAAAGTCATACAAATTTCCATGATTTGTGTGCCCTGGAAACATTTCTATATTTGCCTGACTGTACTGAAATAAACTTTAGTTGAATGTTTTTTCACTAGATCATAAATTTCATATTAAAAAACATCATATAAGCTCTACCATCCTTCAGACACACACACACATACACAAACACATACACACATTTAACATAATTCTTGAATGGCAAGTTTTATTTCCTGTTCATCAAGAACAGTATGAAGGTGTACACCACAACAGTCAAGTTTGTCTACAATATCCTGTGGATTGATAAAGTTTTGAAATGTCTGATGGAACATTCCACTTTCATAATCCTCTAGCACTTTTTGAACCTGCTTGGTAGTCATACAAATATTGCACACAGACAGACAATCATCGTGACAGATATCTAAAACAAGAGTCCCACGCTCTTGCTCAAAGTAACGTAATAACATCTTCTGAATCACATCGTCAATGTAACCAAAGAAAGAAGTCCTCACTTCTTGCAACTTGTCTCCTTCATTTATCCACACTGGGACAAGTTCTAGTTTTTGACAATCACCCTTACCTGTGGGTGAGGATGGCATGCTACTACTTGAACTTGATGGTGCTGAGCTCCTTTTAGATGTCAAATCATAAATGTAAGGATCGCTTTCTTTCTCATGATTGGCATTACCATTTTTAGCACCAGATTTGTCCTTATTTTTCCTATTATTCTCACCTACTTTATTATCAGTGTCATTTTTCATTTTTTTTTTATTCTTTCTTGACTTCTTATCCTTTTTCCTTTCACAGTCTGTACTAAGACTTATCTCCCCTGATTCACTGGAATACACAACCATCACTTTTTTTGGCATGTCATCAGTTAGTGTTGTTAAGCGTTGAGATAATTCATTTAACTGATGATTGGAATTTCTATCGAGTGAACTAACTTTCATTGAAAAGGCTTGTGAGTCAAATACCTTATCTTCAGAAGGGGAATAACCACTACGATATAAAGTGGTTCGGCTTTTTGCAGGAGACATGCAAGCCTTGTACTGACTTGGGCGATCAATTTCATCATCAAACTGTGACAACTGGATATCCTCTGCTTTAACTACATCTAGCTTTTGGGTAGAAGTATCATTGTGGACCTTGTTTGTAATGTCTGCTTTGTCTGAATAAACCTTTTCCTTTTTCTTCCGTTTCTTGGACTTGCAAAAAATTGGAAAACAGAGACAAGATCGTTTTGTCACATCTTCATCGTCGGTATCATAAGAATATTCTGTCATCTTTCTGGGTGATGTGGCTCCATTTTCTGTATTCTCCACTTGTGTAAGATTATGAAAAGAAGCACTCTGTTTACATGGAGTGTGAAACATGTTGACTTCTTCACCATTGACCTTCGATTTCATCTCAGCTGATCCTTTTGGTACAAGGAATAAAGCAGAATCAAGCCTGTAGGTTATTCTTATTTGACCTGACCAAAATAAAAATGGAAATGAAATATCAGTATTTTTTAATTACTCATTTTAAGCAAATACAGAACTAATGATCACTGCAAATAAAGTAAAAAAAAAATAAGTATAAAATACTTTTTGTCCAATATCTCAGATTTTAATGACTTACAAACCAAATAGAACAATTTATTGTTACAGTGTACAGATCTTGACTAAAAAGGAACACCATCTCTATAAATTTACCACCCATTACAATATAAAGGCAACCATTAAAATAATGTAACACATCAACTGTCACATTGCCACAAAAGGGAAATGATTTTTCTTTGACGTGTTATGCACTTTTTTTTTACATTAGACTCAAAGGAACAAGTTGATTGCAATTAAAAAATGAAAGTTAAATCAACTGCATATCCTCCAACCTGATAAACATCCTTGGATGTCATTTTAAATGTTATTGTAACTTTTAGGTCACTTTTAGGGAATGTACTAAAACCAAAGCCCATGTTGAAATCATCCACCACCACCCCCTCATTCTGTTCGTTTAATATGACAATATAAACTCAGTCTGATAGCACCAAATCATTTGAACAAAGAACTATTTTACCAGTTAAATATCATTTTCATACAATTTGTTCGGAATTTGACATAGCGAAAGTATGCCAACTGTTAAAACCATTTAATTCCAACACACAAAATATAACCTGATCTTTCTACATTTTTATTAGCCATATTGCTTTATGAATTTAAAGTATTTTCCTGCAATGTATTATCTAAGCCTTCTTTTCTGCAAAACAACACCCAAAAATATTTACAATTTTATGAGGTGCAAGGGAGAGAAACTGTACAAAATAATTTTCAAAAGTTTTGTTTTCTCCCTTTCAATTTATTTCTTTCTGCTTATTTCTGTCGAGTGACAAAAAGCCTTCATTTATTGCATAAAATTATGAACAAGTTCACATGTTTGCTATTTTGACATGATGACAGTAAACAAGAAATGTTTCAAACATGTTCCTTTTTACTACGATGAAAAAGAAACGATCTTCATTCAACTGTTCAATTGGTTTTAAATGACACATCAAGCACATTACTGGCTATAAAGACACCCAGTGTGGATGCAAAGCTGGTTTTACCTACATGGGTATTAAACCTGAAAATCTTTGAACTGCAAGTCTTACATTTTACCAACTTATTGGTAAAGCACTGAATTTCTAGTTTATAAATGTTTCACTTTTTTTTGTAAAAATTAATTATTACACTCGCAGATTTCACTATGACAGAACTGCTGTTGACCCAACATTAACTGTTAATAAATTTTTCTTTGCATCACCCTACTAACATTATCAACTTCCACTAAATCCTATCATTCTTATTTTTTTTCACAATTAGTGTAAAGAAAGTGAACTGACCTATTTCCACTAGTGTCTGCTGATGTACACCCCACTACAGTGAAATCTCAGGATTTAAAGGTGGAGTTAAGAACTGAACTACACTGAGCTGGTGTGAAATTAATTCAACTGACTTGTGACCTTTGATATTAGATAAAGGGACCCATCATTTTTGTGTCAAGGCCACTCTTCATTCTAAATGCCCATCTTATCCTAATTTTTGCAAAGGTTCACATATCTGTGTGCAATTCAAACTGGTCTGTCTTAGATCTGAAGCCGAAAAGTCTAAAATCCGGACACAAAACTGGGCGAATTTCGGCTGGGAAAAACTCGGGTCCAAAAAGTAATGTTTTCTCCTCTGTATTTTGTAGTGCAACTAGAACATCCACATTATTCGGTATCATCGTAAAGCTACCTTTCTATAATACCACCCACTTTATTGTGTTGCACATGGCCTTAACGCTACAGAGCTCAGAAGTAGGCTACCACCTCCTGCCCCGGAAACGCGAAACTAGGGGTTAATGAG
This sequence comes from Potamilus streckersoni, assembly GCA_016746295.1. Lineage (NCBI taxonomy): Eukaryota > Metazoa > Mollusca > Bivalvia > Unionida > Unionidae > Potamilus > Potamilus streckersoni. The sequence continues at coordinate 2,270,497 of JAEAOA010001808.1, read as the reverse complement.
TTAATGTATGAACAAAGTGATTTCAATGAAACACAAGTTGCATTCAGTCACAAATCTCCTGCATCACTAGGCACTGGCCAAAAAATAGCTTTCTTACTTTGAAGACAGACATTAGACCCATCAATTAATGTTGATGCTGTTGTTGTTATAGGGTTTAACGCCATTTTTCAGTACAAGATAGGCCATACATGGCGGCCAATATAAATGGTGGAGAAAGAACTCGGGGAAAACTGCAGAAAGAACCACAGACTCATGAGATGCTACCCACAATATTTTCTCATATATCCACACTGGCCAAGCCTGAGACTTAAACCCATGCAGACAGAAGTGAGATGGCAGTGATCTGTAAGCGCTTTAGACCACTTGGGTTCCCCCAATAATGTTGTCAGCTTATGCATAATACAGTACAATTTAAACAAAGGAAAATTAGTAAAAACAGGAAAAAATTCCACTTAGATAAAGCTAAAATGAAACAACTGAAGGCTATTTATAGTAAGGTACATACTACTATACAACTAGAAGAGGTTGTAATTTGGATAGGGCTATGTGGGCTAGAACAAGCTACATTCTGGATAGGGTTGTGTGGACTAGTAGAAGTTGTATATTAGATAGGATTTCTGGACTTGTTGAGGTTGTATTTTGGATAAAGCTGTGTGGGGTAGTTGTTTTTCAGATAGGGCTGTTCGGACGAGAATAGATTGTATTTTGTTGAGTGCTGAATGCATTTCGTGGAGTGCTGTGTACACTTCATTGTGTGGGAACAAGTTAACCAAATAATTTAAAAGTGACAGGAAAAATGAAAAAAATATATCACAGCATTTCTTCAATTTTTTATTTTAGTAACATAATGAAATGCTGATAGCTGCACATAATTTCTTTTTCCTTTTGTTTAAAAGCAGAATCTCTCTCAATTAAAATTAAATATTTTTGGAGGCACCTAAATAGACTCAGGATATTTTGCTTGGAAATTGGTCTTTTTGTCTCTTGCAATACAGATTTTTGAATGTATTTTCATAATCAAGTCTTTGAATATTAAGTTCAACTTAAAAAGAGCACTCTGCAATGTGTACTGTGGCTCAGTCGCCAATCAAGTTCCACTCTATGTAGTGGACTTACACTATTAGTATTACATAATAATCTGTGACTTTCTAATTGAGGCAATAAAACTTAATCCATGTGCCACCAGCCACAATATAGACAGATGACCACTACATCTGAACCAATTACAGGAACAGCAGAAAGGATTCAAGTCTGCCCTGAGAGTATGGATTTTCCACAATTCATGATACATGTACTGTGTATTAATGGTCAAACTACCAAGTAACTTGAGTAAGAAATCATAATTTGCCAAAGTCTCATCTAAACATTGGTTTTAAGTTTTAATTTAAAAAAAATTCAATAGTAAATAATTCATCACAATAAATCAAAACAGGCATAACTTTTGTATTTCTTCAAGTTTTCTCAGACAAGGTAAATGGACAGCTCAGTGCTTGTGTCTATCTTACCTTTGTATCTTGGCTTTTCCCAATATCCTGAAAAATACAAAAAAAAATTTCAGCTGCGAAGAAAGGTAGCATGAAATATTTCAACGACCAAGTGCTGCAAAATAACCTTTAAGCTGAAGAGGTGCAAGGGAGAGAAATTGTACAAAATAATTTTCAAAATTTTGGGTTATCTCCCTTGCACTTTATTTCTTTTTGCTTATTTCCCTCAAGTGAAATAAGAGTCTGAATTTACTTTATTGTGTGTTCTGTAATATTTGACCACACATATGAACATCATATAAGATCTTGTTTACTAACTGAAGCAGACTTACTGAAAAGTATACATGTATCTATGCAGAAACTGTACATTGATTATGTATCAATATAATATACCCATTCCTCTGATTGGATACATTCTTACCCAAATTTCACACCCTGAGCTTTACAGAGACTAGAAAATGACTAGCAACAAACATAATTTTAAAAGAAATACAAAAAAAAAAAAAATAACTATAGCCTAAATTTGTTCTTGGAGACCAATATCTTATTAAAGAACCCATTGCCTTATTCATTTGTACCAGAGCAGTCTCATCATCATGCAATTTAAACTTTATTTAAATTTTCACATCTGACACCAATGTAATGGAAATGTATGACTCTAGATCATCCATTTGGACAGTTTAATTCCACTACATGTACATCATCTGATTGGAGTGGTAGTTTACTACATGTACATCATCTGATAGGAGTTTTATTCTACTACATATAGACCATCTAATTGGACAGATTTACTCTACTATATTGACATCATCTGACTGGACAGTGTGATTCTACCACATAGACATCATCAGACTGGACAGTGTGATTCTACCACATAGACATCATCAGACTGGACAGTGTGATTCTACCACATTGACATCATCTGACTGGACAGTGTGATTTTACCACATAGACATCATCAGACTGAATAGTATTTTTCTACAACCTATGCATCATCTGACTGGACAGATTTATTCTACTACATATACATCATCTGATTGGACAGGTTCTACTAAATTTACATAATCTGATTGGACAGTTTGATTCTATTACATGCACATTATCTGATTGGACACTTTCTTCTACTACATGTGCATCTTCTGATTGGACAGTTTGATTCTACTACATGCACATTATTTGATTGGATAGTTTTTATTCTACTACATGCGCATCTTCTGATTGGACAGTTTGATTCTACTACATGCACATTATCTGATTGGATAGTTTTTATTCTACTACATGTGCATCTTCTGATTGGACAGTTTGATTCTACTACATGCACATTATCTGATTGGACACTTTTTATTCTACTACATGTGCATCTTCTGATTGGACAGTTTGATTCTACTACATGCACATTATCTGATTGGATAGTTTTTATTCTACTATATGTGCATCTTCTGATTGGACAGTTTGATTCTACTACATGCACATTATCTGATTGGACACTTTTTATTCTACTACATGTGTTTCTTCTGATTGGACAGTTTGATTCTACATGCTCATTATCTGATTGGACAGTTTTTATTCTACTACATGTGCATCTTCTGATTGGACAGTTTGATTCTACTACATGCACATTATCTGATTGGACAGTTTTTATTCTACTACATGTGCATCCTCTGATTGGACAGATTGATTCTACTACATGTATATCATCTGATTGGACAGTTATATTCTATTACATGTAGATCATGTGATTGGATAATTTTAGTCTACTCATACTGAGACCCTCTGTCATTCATGTGATGGTCATACTCATTCAATTCTCTATGGCCATCCTCATTCACTTCTCCATTCACTTCTTTAAGGTCATCCTTGTTCACTTTATGGTAATATCCAATTAGATAATCAATGAAACAAATGCATGTTACCCATCATTCATTCTTGCCAATTAGGTAAACAATGAAAACATATCTCCTCCATCTTTCACCCTTGCTGTTTAAGTAGTCAATGAAACAATGCATGTTCCCCATTATTTATTCTTGTCAATTAAATAACCAAAGAAAAATGCATCCTCCATCATTTGTCCTTTTAGATAATCAATGAAAGTGTCAGGTTCTCAACTGCAAAATAAAGTGACACTGCAAGTGCTTGATTATAGTTATTGATTTAAAGGTCAAGCACATGATCATAGTTATTGATTTAAAGGTCAAGCACTTGATCATGGTTACTGATCTAAAGGTCAAGTGCTTAAGTATGGTGGATCATTTAAAATTCAAGCACTTACATGATCAGACTAAGCTTTATTAACATTAATTAATATTAGTGGTTTCATTATTCTGGCAGCAAATTAAAGGTGCATGATGTGTGTGTGCTTGCTGACTGTAACTAGGCTGTTAAGGTGAATCCATAAAATTTCTGGGATATTCATGCAATCTTGTGACCTGGAGAAAATACTGTATATTTATCTGAGTTGTACTCATCCCACCAGTATGTATTATTATCTAATGAAATTACACACAGGTATCAATTAAATGTTCCATATTTCTTTGGAATTTCTGTGGCATGATAATTTGTTTTTGATAGTTGCCAAACCAAGCCGAAGGGAAAAAAGAATAGTGCACAAAAGCAATTTTATTTTTCTGCCAGAATAAAGTTTCATTATATCTACCTGAACCAACTACTGGTTTAATTCGTCCAGACTCATCAATGGAGCTTGCAAGTCGTAATTGCCCAGACTGTCGAAGAGCATTGATGAAGAGTGCCAAGGCAGTTGAGCCTGCACCCTCAAGGAACTTAAGAAGGATAATGTTTTTATTTATCTGTGTTTCTTCCTCTCGAATGATTGTGACCTTCTCTGTATCCAGGACACCATGTTGGATGAGGTAATCAAACACTTGCTCTGTATCCAAGCCCTCCACAAGTTCCTGTCTGTTGCTTAGCTGCACTGATTCAGTTGCCATGGCTACAACAGTAGAATCGCATGCTGAAAGAGAATATTCTTCTTTTAGTCACTTGAAAGGTTGATATGATTGATTTTAGAAACTAAAAAAATCATCTATGTGACATGGATGCCCCTATCATTTTAAATAATTAAATGCCACTACTTCTTAACTATATTTAACTTGGCCACAAATGTATCAAAATGCAGTTAGGTGTTATATTGGTAGGCTGGAAAGTATAGGTAAAACTAATTTTCATTACTTGCCTGCTCCTATTACACTGCTTTGCTTTAGCAAGACTCCTAGTCCAAAGTCAAAGCTAATTATTCCCTCCTTCAATTAGTACTGGAGGACATGAACTGAAAAGAACATGATCCCAGTCATGGCCAACATAGGGAATATCTTCATCATTTGACTTGGACTGTGCAAGCTGGACATCGGAGTGAGCTGGTAAGAATGATTCCTTTCAATGCATTATTGATGACCTCAAGAAAACTGGTATAAACAACTACTGAACTTACCCTTATAGTAGGAGTATTCACTACTGGTGGAAGGTTTGGCCACATGCTGTGCCCTCACTACCAAACACAAAGAAAATCACTTTGGTTCTGATGTGCTAAAGATCAACAGTAAATGAAGAGAAGGTGACTCTCATACTGTCATCCAAAGAGTAATTCCAATTGGCTTATTCAGTAGCAATAGCTTCAACTCTCATAAAAGAAATGCTCCTCTCAGTTGTTGACTGATAAGCTTCTTGATGGACTGCCAATATATCAGAGAAGCTCCTGAGAGGCAAAAGGAAAAATGTACAAACCTTCCACCCCCACCTTCATGGAAACCACATAAAACCTTAAAACCCTAACTGATCAAAGTAGCATATCTTGACCATCTCCAGCAGATGTGACCGAGAATTGCATCTCAGTAGGAAGTGGAGCAATGTAAACTGGATGCTTCTTAGCCAAAATCCGAGGTTGGCAGAGATGAAAATCCAATTCAAAGTTAGTGTTAAAACTGGAGTTGCTTTCAAGGACATGTGTTACTTGGTCCCTCAAATCCTATGATGCTATTGAGAACAAGATCTTGACAGTGTCTCAAACTCAGATGGTGCAGCCTTTAAAAGATTCCTGCTGAGGCCTGCCAAGTCCTTAGATGACCTGAAGGCAAAGGTACAAGACCGCCTCATGGAGCATCATCAATGGCAAAATCTTCATTACAACCACAAACAAGTGCTAAAGCAGCAATGGAGATAATGTTTCCTCTTTCAAATGAATGAATCTTGGCTGCTGAAAAGAAATTGGCATTTGAGGTAACTGTCTTAACCGACAATATTATGTTGATGAGACAAACCTGACAAACTGTCCTCCAAGTCAAAGAGAGTTCCTGATCCCATTACCAATTTGCAGGTGAGTGGCACAAATTTACTAAAACTTGGACTCTGAGGTCAAATGGGCAACCTCTTGACACTAACATACTCTATGTACTTGATACTCATTCATCAACGCATCATGGTGTTTAGAAAATGTAAGCAAATGGAAAAATTTTGACCAAGACTCGATTGTAAATCTTCCATGACTGATGACTCCAGAATTCAAAGAAGCGCAAAAGCATGGCAGAGAATGACTGGCCTTAGCTTCAGCTTGATTCACTCCAAGTATTAACAAAATCAACTAAGGGGTTTGTAAACTATAACTAAGTGAATGGAAATCATTAACTAGACTGTTGATGCAAATTTTACATAACTGTGACTGATCGAATCAAAGAATTAATTGCCTTAGTTGTATATACATTCATCCTGATTATAAAAGAAAAACAAAAATAGAGTTTAGAAAACACAAGACATTTTTTAAAACAAAAACTTAAATGCTACTTTCTTTAACTGCATATATTAATCTAACCTCATGTTCAAAGGGGTAAGTGAGCATGTCTTAGAATTAATTTTTTAGCCAAACATAATCCCAACTTCCCAAGTCTGAACAAAATCAAAAATGAGATTTAGAAAATAAAAGCAAATGAAAAATACTTTAACCATAACCATGACATTATTTTATGTCTGCTCGTTACTAAAAAGTAAAAACAGCAACTGTTTCATTCACTGAATCCTATAAATGAGACAATGATTTCTCTAATGAATTCCTGAAACCAACCATGGGTTTGTAGGAAATATAAACAAATAAAACAAATGTAACCAAAACCATATCAAATTTCTATGATAATGACCTTGATCCAAGGTTAAAGGAGCAATCATTATACTTGGAAATGAGCACAACACCTTTGAATACACAGTATGTTATTTCCACAACTATGACCCAAGGTAAAACAATCCTGCAGGCATGATATAGAACTGTCTTAGCCTAATTAACAGAGACTATATGATCCAATTAATGATAACCTGCTGACTAATTAACAAAGACTGTATGATCCAGTTCATGATAACCCACCATTTAATTAACAAAGAAAATTTTATCCAGTTTATGGTAAGTCACTGTCTAACAAAGACTACATGATGCAGTTCATGATAACCCACTGTCTAATTAACAGACTATTTGATCCAGTTCATGATAACTCACTAATTACACAAAGACTCTATGATCCACTTTATGATAACCCACTTTCTAATTAACAAAGACTATGTGATCCAGTTCATGATAACCCACCATTTACTTAACAAAGACAATTGTATCCAGTTAATGATAATTCACTGTCTAATTAACAAATAATATATGATCCAGTTCATGGTAACCCATTGTCTAATTAACAAAGACTGATCCAGTTCATGATAACCCACTGTCTAATTAGCAAAGAATATATGATCCAGTTCATGATATCTCACTGCCTAATTAACAGACTATTTGATCCATTTCACGATAACTCACTAATTAACAAAGACTATATGATCCAGTTAATGATAACTCACTATCTAATTAGCAAAGACTATTTGATCCAGTTCATGATAACCCACTGTCTAATTAAAAAGACCATATGATCCAGTTCAGGATACTCATTGTCAAATTAACAAAGACTATTTGATCTAGTTCATGATATCTCACTGTCTAATTAACAGACTATATGATCCAGTTCATTATAATTCACTAATTATCAAACACTATATGATCATGTTTATGATAACCCACAGTCTAATTAATAAAGACTATCTGATACATTTTATGATAACTCACTGTCTAATTAACAATGACTGTATGATCCAGTTCATGATAACCCATTGTCTAATTACCAAATGATCCAGTTCATATATTCATGGTGGGAGTCCCATACAGGTTCTACTAGACAAGTAAACTAACTTTTTATGCAATAGTAAACAATATTTAGTTGAAAGCATTCAAGTAAACATGTATCCATAAAAGTATAAATAGATTTTACTCGGTTTAGGGCATTATCACAAAATCTTGTTGTTGCTATACAAACATACAGAGAAAAGAGGTTACGTGTTTTATGTAACCAAAATAGGACCAACACTGAAAGACGTCCTCTCTTTGTCCTTTCATTGTCCAAGCTTTAATATGGAATTTGCTATATTGAATTTACTATATTGATGTAGTATACTACTGTACATGCATTCACTTGATATCAGCTTATCGAGATATTTTAAAACACCTCTAAAAATAGACTGTGTTAAAATTATGTACACTATCAATTATTTATTAATTTTACCATTTTTCTTTCACCCAAACAGAATGCTTTCTGTCTTACTCAAAATGGACTGTTGAGTTCTGGTCAGTCAGCCAAAGATTAAAGAAATAAAATTCTTTGCCGGACCGTTTTCAAAAAAATATAATAAACATCCTAACGACAACACATAACAGCACTCTTCGTCTGCTTGTGACAGAAATTTACAATCAGCGTCTGCGCTAGTTAATGTATCACACAAGAAAGGTCATCGGATACTAACCCCCTAGACCAACAAGTAGGTCTCTGCTTTTTTATATCTGACAGCAGCAGCTGCTGTCAGATATATATATATATATATATATATATATATATATATATATATATATATATATATATATATATATATATATATATATATATATATATATATATATATAAAGCAGAGACCTACTTGTTGGTCTACTAACACCCTAAGACATACCATGTGATACTGTCAACGTTCTGAATGCTATATGTCAATAATGACACATTTGTTACTATTCCTTACACAATTAAACAAGTCCTTTAAAAATCTATCACTGTAATATCAGAAAATGATGGGGTTTAAAACAAAAAGAAAACCTGTATGTGGCAAGGTGCTGAGTCGTCCATTTAGGCATCAAAGCCATGATTTCGCTTACGTTCCAAGAATGTTTTATCCGAGTAAACTCCTACTAACCTCTGGTTTATAATCATTGATCGTTAAAACGTACAAAACAAATGAACTTACCGTGTAAAAGAATAAAGGTATGGGCCACTCTATCGTGATTCCAGTTACTACATACGAGTCCAATGTCATTTGCTTCAATGTCAATTTTTTCATCTTAGTCGAAAGCACCGTGTAATTTCATTAAAAGAATGGTTTAAGTGTCAAGTGTAGGGGATGGTCACTGAGTTGTCTCACTGAGTTGTCGTGTCAACTGTGCACAACAATAGCGTATTAGTTTAACCTGGGATGAGACTACTGGAGAAGTCAACAAGTTTCACATCTGCGGCTCAATTAAACAAGTTGTTAACAGCGAGAAACAATACCGGTACTGCCAGGGTAATAATCTAGGGCTCCAGTTCCCATGCACACTAGCACATCGCTCAGGAAATGTCACTTATAAAACAACTCATGATTATAAAAGACGTAACTACAAATCTTATCAAGTCATGATTATAAAAGACGTAACTACAAATCTTGTCAAACTTTAATGCATTATTTAAAAAAAAAAAACGAACCCGTACTTTCATCCGTGCCTTGAAATGTGATGTGATTATGATTTTTAACGTAGCTTTAACATTTTTTTAAAGTCATATCGCTACGATGTCTGCAGTGTGGCAGTTTATAGAGATTTCTAGCACTGGAACATCCTGCCGCAGACATGTAGCATGATGTCCCACCCAGTCACATTATCCTGACACCAGGCCAACCAGTCCTAACACTAACCTCTTAATGCTGAGCGCCAAGCGAGGCAGCTGTCAGTACCATTTTTGTAAGTCTTTGGTATGAATCGACCGGGAATCGAACCCACGACCTCCCGCATCCGAGGCGGACGCTCTAACCACTAGGCCACTGGAGCGGTTCGTGCCTTGAAATAATAAAATTAGAGTACGTGAATTAAAAACATACATTTTGATGAATGAAAATACGTACATTTTGATTAAATCCGCCGCGCAACGAAAGATAAAATGGTGGAGTTTGTTGTGTGATAAGTATTTCCTCTTACTCATACAACCCCGTTTTACACAGTCTGACTTTTATATTGTAATCTCCACTGCCAATCGAAAAATCGAAAAATTGGAATTCGCCGCCATCGCGCGTTGGCAGTAATGGGTGGCCACTTAATATCGGCCTGGGAAACTTCAACCACTGTACAACGGGTCATATCATCATGAAATCTACAGGAAGATGATTTTAAGTCTCAGAAATTGCGATTACAGTATTCTTTATAACTTTAGTTCAATGAATGACGAGATGACACTACAGCGTTGACGAAATTTAACCCGGGACTTGCCATTTGCGTCGCTAGTCATAGGACTATCCAACTGGCGCATCCTTCATGTGGCAATTTATATTTCTGTTTGCAATAACATTTGGAACTGTTCCAAAAATTTAACAAAACAAGAATCCTAAACTCTGTAGTAAATAATGACGATGCATTCCGTTTGTTTGGTTTTCATAACACTTTTAGGCAGTGAACTTGGGTTAGCCTGTTTAGTTATCAAATCCAAAATCACGGGATTTACAAATCTGAGTTCTACCTACCGAGTTATCGTGGCTCCCCATTATGGAATACACTGAAAAAAATTGTTAAAGCTAGGTTAAAAAATCATAATCACATCACATTCTCAAAGCAATGAGCAACTGTGGTCTTCCACCACTCAAAACAAGGAGATACAAGGTGGTCTACCGCCCCTCTGAGCAAGAGCCACCCTGTGGTCTTTTGCACTTCAAAACAAGGATCTATACGGTTATCTACCGCCCCTCAAATCAATAAGATAAATATAAAGGACACTTGGTTAGCTCGATGCTACACAAATAACGATACTGTTGCAACTCGCAACATCAGCAGATAAAAAAGAACTTTTTAAAACCAATGTAACCTTTTAGAACCAATGTGACCTTACTAATTTTGAAAAGGTATCAATTGTTTTTTGGTTTTTTTTGTTTTTTTTTTTTGTTTTTTGGGTTTTTTTGCAAGAATCAGCATCTTTTGATTGACGTATGTAGTAATTAATTACTTAATCTGCTAATACTTGCAACAAAAACAAAAATAAAGACCTTAACTCGATGTAACAAATCTAGATACTCGCTTTTCGAATTCTTCAATACCGTCCGTCAAAATATGGAAAGGGTGTTGGCTGTATAATCATATTTTCATAAATTAGATGTAAATAAGTCATGGAATGCAAATTCGTTAGACAAACTCAACAGTTTAGCAAAACAAAATGGGATGATGTTAAAACGCACTTTTTCATATGAAATCAAGTTATACCAAGACTTGATTAAAACTTTCCGAGAAATATAAACCTTTCGAGTCAGTATCACGTTCATCGGGTCAAATAGTCGAAATGGACAAAACAATATCAGAGGTACAGATTACTGCTTTCCACATGTATGTATGTATGTGTGTGTGTGTGTGTGTGTGTGTGTGTGTGTGTGTGTGTGTGTGTGTCAGTAGGGTACAAATTAGGCAACGTCCTGTGCATCGGGACGTCGTAAATTCCAGTAAAAAAACAATGTTTCTTTTTGCGCATTTTAATGACACTTTAATCAGCGCCTTTCCCACAGACACACCGAAATGGCTGACACAGGCTGGCCTGGGCGGGTATTAAACCCACAACCTTTGGATTATAAATTTAACGCTCTCTCATCTTAGCTACAACGGCTCCCAATAAGGAAACTGGTAATTTATTTATAACGAAAATGATTAATAATAAATACAAAATCGGTCTGCCAGATTCAGTTGGTTTTCCTTCAAAGTATACAAGCTTGGGTTGTTCCGACTTGCAACAAAATGGAGCAATATATCTGCGGGTATAATACTGCGATTGTTCTTTTATTTTACTTTCAACTGTTTGTTAAGCTTTCTAATTAAATCCATGGCACTAATAATTATTTCTAATATACTGAATATAATAACACCTGCAAGAATAATTATTTCAATACACTGTATACAATAACGCCTGCAGAATTAAATATTATAATACACGGTATACAATAACGCCTGCAGAATTAACTATTATAATACACTGTATACAATAACGCCTGCAATAATAACTACTACAATACGCTGCATACAATAACGCCTGCAAGAATAACTATTATAATACAAAACATATATACAATAACGCCTGCAAGAATAACTATTATAATACAAAACATACAAAATTGCCTGCAATAATAACTATATTAATATAGAGTACATAACGCGTGCAAGAATAACTATTTTAATACAAGGTACATAAGAACGCCGGCAATAAAAACTATATTTAATACTGTACACGGCACATAATAACACTTGCAAAAATGACTACTTTAAATACACTATATATAATTACGCCTGCACGAATTGTCTTTCCATCCTTTGATTCAACTATTCCATAAGGTCTTTTTTAAAACAGTGTACATAATGCCTACAAGAATAACTATTTTAATACAGTATACCTAATAACGCTTACAAGAATAACTATTTTAATACATATTTTAATACATATTTAATAACGCCTGCAAGAAAACAAAATGGTCATAATGCTGTACACTGCACATAATATCACTTGCAAGAATAACTAGTTTAAATACACTATAAATAATTACGCCAGCACGAATTTTCTTTCCATTCTTAATAGATTACTTTGATTCAACTAATCCATACGATCTATTTTTATACATTGCTTAGTAAAATAAACTTTGTGATCGTGGCTGATATTTACAATACAGCTACTAATATTAAGGTTGCTTAAAGTTTCGATTTTTTTCAAATACATCCCCACAAATTTTGCCTCTTTTCATGTTCAATCTAGATTTCTAAATTCCAATTTTTGAAAGTTATTTTTGAAACAAATGTTAGTTTCCCAAAAGTTTGTTCGTTTCTACATTTATGCCTACAAACATATTCACCTTGTAAATACCTATCTACACACAACTTGTGCTTTAAAAAGTTTAGCAAGGACACCCCCATCATATAATAATAATGAAAAAATGGTATGTATGTATGTATGTATGTATGTATGTATGTATGTATGTATGTATGTATGTATGTACGTATGTACGTATGTACGTACGTATGTATGTATGTATGTATGTACGTATGTATGTATGTATGTATGTATGTATGTATGTATGTATGTATGTATGTATGTATGTATGTATGTATGTATGAGAGCTTTAGAAATGTGTGGACGGTTATTTGGACATTCATTCTGAAGCACTAGCAAGAACGATAATCGTATGCACACGACCCAGCAACCTTTAGTCAACACACCCCCACCCCAAGTGTTTCAGATCGGCCAAATGTCCCTGGTTTTCGGTGGCGACCCTAGCATATAACCCCAAAACACTTCAAACAATATTTTAAAAAATCAAAACAGCAATTAAAATTCAGAAATTGATTTTGCATCTTATCGAGACGGATTAGCCCAGTATTTGAAGCGCTTGGTACATTATATATACTAATATATAATAATCATTATATATATATATATATATATATATATATATATATATATATATATATATATATATATATATATATATATATATATATATATATATATATATATATATGACAGTAAATGGTGATTTCACATGCAATTCACTCAGATATACATACACAGGCCAGACGACACTTGGGGTGAATTGCTTTGATGTTGCGATGAATAAGAATAAAGTCAATACCCAAGTTCAGGTTTCACTTTCAACAGTCCTTCAGCAAATAGGAGGGTGGAGGGCTTTGTTTTTAAACAAACATTCGAAGTTTCCTACTCGGTCATTTCATAGTCCCTCGAAAAATCGTTTGTAGGAAATGGTGTGTGTGTGTGTGTGTGTGTGTGTGTGTGTGTGTGTGTGTTGTTTAACCTAAATCACAATCCAAGCTAGCAAAAATGCTGAGAAAAGACTGCTTAGCAAAAACAACTGATGTCAGGTACCTAGCCAATATCCGCGACGAGACACTCCATTCCTGTCCTTAAAATACAAAAATATTTTTATGTAAAAACGTCCACAAAGGCGCACATAACAAATAATAATACCGGAATCAAAATACAAAATCATTTTTTTCTATAAAACTTCCAAAACACAAACAGAACATGCAAGAATACTCTTTAATATACAAAAATATTTTTGTGTTTAAACGTCCAAAAAGGCACAAAACAAACAATGAAACAGGTTTTTAACTGCCTATCCAAAGCAAACATGTTACCTCCATTATTCTATAACAGACGGCAAACTTGTTACCTCTATTAACTGCCTATCACACGGCAAATATGTTACCTCCATTAAATGTCTATCCGACGGCTAACATGCTACTTCCATTAACTGCCTATCCCACGGCAAACATGCTACCTCCATTAACTGCCAATCCCACGGCAAACATGTTACCTCCATTAAATGTCTATCCGACGGCAAATATGCTACCTCCATTAACTGTCTATCCCACGGCTAGCATGCTTCCTCCATTAAATGTCTATCCCACGGCAAACATGTTACCTCCATTAAATGTCTATCCCACGGCAAACTTGCTACCTCTATTAACTGTCTATCACACAGCAAACATGTTACTTCCATTAAATGTCTATCCCACGGCAAACATGCTACCTCCATTAACTGCCAATCCCACGGCAAACATGTTACCTCCATTAAAAGTCTATCCGACGGCTAGCATGCTTGCTCCATTAACAGCCTATCCTACGACAAACAAGTTACCGCCATTAACTGCCTATCCCACGGCAAATATGCTACCTCCATTAACTGTCTATCCCACGGCAAACATGCTACCTCCATTAGTTGCCTATCCCACAGCAAACATACTACTTAAACATGCTACCTCCATTAGCTGCCTATCCCACGGCAAACATACTACTTCCATCAAGTGCCTATCCCATGGCAAACATGCTACCTCCATTAATTGCTTATCCCAAGGCAAACATCTTGCCTCCATTAACTGCCTATCCCACGGCAAACATACTACCTCTATTAACTGCCTATCCCACGGCAAACATGTTACCTCCATTAATTCTATAACAGACGGCGAACATGCTACCTCCATTAATTTCATATTCCACGAACAAATATATTACATATTAATTAATTGCCTTTATAAACATGGTCTAATATACGTAACCTACGGCTACTATTATTACTACTATTATTACCTATAAAAGATTGTTCTTATTTTGTGTCCTTTATTTTAAAAAAAAATCACAAGAAAATGCAGCTGATATATATATATATATATATATATATATATATATATATATATATATATATATATATATATATATATATATATATATATATACTTTCGATCTATTACACGCGAATCAAATGAATATAAATCATATGACTCGGTTAGATATAAATTAGGACGCGGTTTGATATAAATCAAAGGACACGGTTCGGTACAAATCACATGACATGGTCTGATATCAATCATAGGACAAGGTTTGATATAAATCACATGACAAATTTGATATAATTCATAGGACACGGTTTGATATAATTCATAGGACACTATTACACGTCTGGTCTAGTTTTTGTAGACTTGAAAGAACAAACTTAACACTTAATGAAATTAATAACCCCAAGTTTTAAATATTTTAGAAATAACATTTTAATAATACATTAATAACATGTTTTATAATAATTTAAAAATAACATTTAAACATTAATATATTTTAATAATACATGTTTCTGATTAGGCTCCGACAAATATACTCCGAATTATGAACGCTTTATGATGACATTTTGGATTTTTCAAAGGCTAAATTGTTTAAATCTCATTAAAATGGAGTTACAGTTTAAAATTAAATAGTTTAGTTGCAAAGAACTACCTATTTGGCAAAATATTTCTAAATACCATAACATCAGTTGTTGAAAACTGTCCTCGTTATGATTAACCCAATAAAGTTTCAGATAACGTGAAAGTCAATAGATACATGACCTTATAAATCTTGAACAAATATGCTTGAGTTTGTCGAGGGTATTATTTGTTGTTTTTTTTTGGGTGGTGGTGTCTGAGATTCCATATATTATGGCTATTTATTATCAAATTCCTAAGAAAGGGTATAAACCGAAATTCAAACCCTTGCATATTCCCAATTTTACTAGATGTATTTATAAAGAGTTAAAATCTGAAACAGTGTATACTTACATCTGACTTAACTTCCACCTATTTGTAATTGGGTTGCTAGATTGTATACGAAAGTCCAGACGAAAGTGCTCTTGGTAAAATTAACGTTTGTCTGTCCTCCAATTACTAGTACCTTTTACTTTCACTGCATTCCCTTAGGTGTGGCAGAATCAACATTGTAAGTGACACGGCACGTGTCATCAATATACTCACTATTATCTTTGACTGTACCAGATGGGAGTCTATTCTTGGCTAAGAGTCCATCATTCACAATCTCTCTCTCTCTCTCTCTCTCTCTCTCTCTCTCTCTCTCTCTCTCTCTCTCTCTCTCTCTCTCTCTCTCTCTCTCTCTCTCTCACACACACACACACACACAATGTTACATACAACCATATACCAAAAGCTTTCTATTAAAGTTAAGCTAAATGATTAGCTGCAATATTACCTCCACAATACAGTTTACACACCGAGTCACAACCTATTACATTTGTCTCCCCTAAATTTATCAGCCTGCAAGTCTTGGTCAGGTTCTTCATTAAGGAATATATATATATATATATATATATATATATATATATATATATATATATATATATATATATATATATATATATATATATATATATGTATGTATATATATATATATATATATATATATATGTATATATATATATATATATATATATATATATCTTTGTCTATATATATATGTATATATATATATATATGTATATATATATATATATATATGTATATGTATATATATATATATATATATATGTAAATGTATATGTATATGTATATGTATATATATATGTATATATATATATGTATATGTATATATATATATATGTATATGTATATATGTATATATGTATATATATATGTATATGTGTATATATATATGTATATGTGTATATATATATATATATGTGTATATATGTATATATATGTATATGTATATGTATGTATATACGTGTATATATATATATATATATATATATATATATATATATATATATATATATATATATATATATATATATATATACACACGTACTTTGCAGTACGTGCTGTGATTGAGAAGAAAAAAAAATTTTTAAATAATATCTGTACCATTGCGGTTTCTAGTCCATTTTATTTTGATTCAGTTCTTCAGCTGACTACTATAAGAAAATAGCGCCCGGAGCGACGATGACGGCCCAAAGACCTCTGGCGCCATACGCCCCCCCCCCTAATTACGCTACTGCAAGACATAGCCCAGAAAGATTCGCATACCTTTAACAAGGGACTTAACTCAGGATATAAGAACACTTGAATGTAGAGCAAAAATAAAAAGGATGCAAAACTAAACTGGAACGGATTTTTTTTTCACTTCGTAATCCAAACTTTAAAGCGTAAACTCATTCAAATGAAAGAAAGTATAAACAAGTTGAACAACAAGCATGCCACTCACCGACCTAGCAACCAAACAACTGTTCAGTCAAACATAGGTGATAATGTTTTGACTGCCAGAAAATGATGAGATTTAACATAACCAATGTCTCCTAATTGCAAATCCTTATAAAGAAAATTTTTAAAAAAGTACTTTAAAATGTATTTAACAGAGTTTATTTTGTTTTACATATGTGACAGATATATATGCTTTAATTGCATCTACTACAGACAGGGAATGGGTTAATGTGTGAAAACAAAGAATGCGGTATGAAAATATGTGAGAGTAACTGACCAAAAGTTTCCATATTTTTACAAGTACTTCACTTATTGATAAAATAAACATAAACCCTGCATACGCTTGATACATTCACTTTACGTACCTAGTTCCTTTCATCCGGCGATAGCACGGGGTGTTTCCATCCATTAACTAGAGAGTAAACCGAGGTCAGCCTGGTCATAAATTTATTATCTCCCCCTATAACATTCCCGTTGGCTAGTCTTGCCCTTAATACATGTACATAAGTACCATAACAACCAACGTAAAAAAAAAAATGTTATTAGAATCCTAAGCATGATACCAATATTAATTTTATTGTATTTTCTTTAAGGTCACTAAAGTATTTGCATTCAGTACAAGAATCCCCCGAAGTTTCTACATCACCTGAATGATGCGTTCAGTCCCATGTAAACTTGAACCCTTCTGACTTGAAGAAAACATGAAAACAACTGAAAATTCAAAATAAAAATAAATGTGTCTACAGTATTTTAAGCTTGAAAGTTACATAATATTTAATTCATAATATGAACCTGCATTTTTCATCAGTATCTTTCTGAGTTTCATTCAAACATACAATAACAATAGATTCAAAGTTCCTTACTGGAAACCTGGGACTACATAAGTTATTACTTGTATGTTTTTATACATTCCCACGACGTGACAGGTGTTGCATTCCTCAGCTTTTATAAATTCCTACAGGTGTTCCATTTCTCAGTCAATCTTTACGCAACAGCATGTGCCGGTCAAGTGGACGTTTGCTAATATAGCTGACATGTGTTTGTGTGTATCTCATTTTAGTTTAAACATTTGTTAATCTCAACAGTGAATCTTGAGAATAATTTATGCTGTGAGAATGTAATACCAGACCGTTTGGAGATTTTCTCTATAATAATGTATATACCGAGAAAATAAGATCAAACACTGGAGGGGGGAGGATACGCTCTAAACCACGCCCATATTCATATACACTCAGAAAATCTTTTCTAATGTAACACAAAATAAAACTAATAAATTTACATGTGTATTATGCAAAGAAAAGCGAAGATTAATCTCAAAACACATTTTTACGAATTATTACAATTAAAAATTGCATTATATTTTCTATATCAACTTGAGGGAATCATTCCCGTCTGTTGTTATACATGATGTAACAATCAAGGACATTAGCGATATTCGTTCGGAATACTTTTGAACCATTTCCGGATTACTGTGAAATTCATAATACATTTAGGAAAATTATAGGAATTCATACCATATTTTAAGTCATTTTTAAATCTGTCACTTTGTTATATTTTATATTTTTAGGAAAATAAATTTACATTTTAGAAACCTCAGTTCTTGTTGGGTTTTACCTTATCTTGTTACATAGTTAATGCCCATAGGACTTATTGTATCATAACACGCAGTCGTGTTTTTACCCAAAATGTATCACATTGGAATGAAACAATGTAGACATGAAACGGTGTATATTGTGTAGATGTCGTAGTAATACATAACTGAGTGAACGTCGCAAACACATTTTAAAATGATGTATCAGATATGGCACGGAAATAAATCCATGGCAGGGGTACAGATACTGTATTTTAATCGGTCTGGTGGGAAAGTGATTTATATTTAATGAGGTCCGTTCAACAATTGTGTCAGCTTTACAAGCGAAGCTTTTGTTTGTTTATCAAGAATACAGTGAACTGAAATGTTGCAGAAACAGCGTTGTTACTTGCTAAAATGGCATAAGTTTAAACTTTGCAGATTAGTTTATTTAGTTTATTAAAGAAAGCTGGAAGGAGGTGAGATTTTCCAAGCCCTGAATGGGCGTGTCTTAATTATGGCGGTTAAATACACCAAATTCTTGATGGGATAAATTAAGTCGGGGACGGGTTTCTCAGGCGAATTTTAATGTTTTGTAAATGTATTATACCGCAAAATTAGTCAACCTATTTTTATCTGCAGAAGGCAAAAAGTCTTGACTCAGAGAAACATTATTTTCTCGTAAAACAATGTCCAAGGATGTGTATTAGAAGTCTGAGAAACGATTCTGTAAAAGGATAAAACAAAGCAAGGGACATTGTTTTAAGTTCTTACAATTTTTCTTTGATACGAGTCTTAAGATAATTCCTTCATTTTATTTTTATGGAATGTTATATGAAGCGTGTATTTTAAGAATTTCACATATTTTTTATTTGATGTAAGTCTTGCGATAAATGCTTGGATGTATTTGTTTATATGTCATGTAAATCGTGTATGCTGTGATTTGATTAATATTATATTTCTATGATTTTTATGCCACTGAAATGTTGGTTAGCAAATAATGTAGTTGAAACATGAAGTGAATTTTCTTTAATTCATTTGTATAACTAAGATATAAATTCTCTTAATCTATGAATCGGCAGAATTATCACTCAAACAGTAATAGTGTAATAGTGACCTTACGACCCTTTATTGTCCTCCTGATGTGAACATATATCTGACATTAGTCAAGATAGTGATTAAGACTTCACACAGCAGTTAGTTAACTAGTGAGTCCAGAGCAAACTAGGCTTTCGATCAATTAGTAATGATAGCTTCGATGTATTAGAGGCATACTTTAAGTTAATATACTATTTAATGAAGCGCTATAAAAACAAAGTTACGCTATAATATATAAAGGTTGTGTCCCGAAACTATGTTGCCAGTTAGTGTTTGTAATACGATAGGGATAAACTCTGAAGTGAACGAGAGATGGAATGTTAGTTTATACTAGAGAGTTGCGTAAAACAGGAATCTTGTTTGCATTATCCTATTTACTGTGAAATAACTTCCATATCTGAACGACAGAACGTAAGAACATAGGGTATACAGATTCCACGGTGAATAGAAAGGATCCCTGGCGGATTAAAGAATCCACGCCTGAACTAAGAGCAAAGACAAGAGAAAAGTGAGAGTTGTACAAGTCGACCCTAGATTTTAAGATCAAACTTTGAAATTAGTGTGAACGGAAGCACTACCTGCATCTTTTCTAAATTTTACTAATTTTTCTCTAGGGGACGTGTATCTTTCTAATGTTATGAACACTTTTATTTTGTTGATCTAATTAATTAAACGGTTATATTTTGGTAACGTTGGCTCGTGTTCTATTCTATATCTTTTCTCATAGCTACATTTATTCCATTCATTAATTTCAAATTATTATTAATTAATTAATCCGGGCGATCATCGTTTAGACATCGATAACTACCACCACCACCTATAACAATGTTCAAATTTCCAAAACTAAATTCTTAAGGTGAAATCGTTACTAAGGCAAGAGGAATTTAAATCCATGTAAGAAAGATAAGTCTCAAAGGTGGCTAATAATAACGCGTGTATTTAAAACACAAGAGACAGGTGATGATATCAGAGACCGCTGTTTAGTTTTCAAAACTTCTTCCATATCTAGAAATAGCGCAAACCACTTTCCAAAACACTGATTATACTGACCAGTGAAGCATTCCTGGACACATAATTTATACCAATTATATGATACATCGCTGGAATATACACTCGTACAAATGAAGTAACACCTTAAATACACATTTTATCATGTGCAGTGTATGCTACATCTCTGGACTTTTCAATTGGATACGTAGAGCGCTATGAGTAATTATGTACATGCACATGTAGATGCCACATCTATTGACCTTTCAATCGGACAAACAGTGATGAGTAATTCTGTATATTTTAATATGATGGTAAATTTAAGGCCACACAAATACACGCTTTTATTCTTTATATAATAACTCGCCACTTCTCCAGACTTTTTGATCAGATAAACGAAGCGTCCCTCAGATATAATTTTCCCCCCGTATTAATTCGATGCCACTTCTCTGAAAATTTCAATAATACAGACAAACAAATCGACTCCAGGTACAATTTGTTGTTGTATGTAGATAAAATCTAGGTATCACACGTAGTTGGTTGCAAAGCCACGGGCGAAAATCTGATAAGCTGTTGGACATCATAGCTGGTTTTCGCTTGTGGCTTTAGTCCAAGTAAACGGACAACATAGATGTTGTACTGCAAACAAATATCGGACAATCTCACAGAAAAGAAAATATCAGCAAAGGCTGCTCCAGAAACATATGTAAGCTCCAGCAATGCTTTTACTCTACCCCAACCCTCCTTTTTCATTACATTATTAAGGACATGCAATTGCCACACAATGTGGTTTACAAACGGCCATTTATGAATTTGCCTTTAAGACAATGTGACATAAAAAAGTACACATATTTAACAATTTCATATATCTGGTTTTCTTTTCTGACTTTGATTTAAGTGTTTAAAGCACATCAGCAAATGATAGGCTATATAGTGGGTAGGTAATTCAAGTCCTTTTCTATTAGCAAGTCCGACAATCAAGAGGCCTGGCAGCTGCTTAATTTCAAACTGAGTAATAAGGATGTAAATTTGACAATAAGCAGATAAGAGTTCTGTTCAGAATACCGATTATGGTTTATGCTCATGCACTATTGAGACCTACATAGCATATTTGTGATGGGCGAAGGAATTTACATCATGGTTTGTTGCTTTAGCTTCTAAAAGACGGAAGGCACCAGATAATATTTACGTCTGCCTTGAGATAACAAGCAATCGGAAACTTGTGTGCAATAATTCAATCTCAAGCCCTACCAATCAACAACCACTTGCACAATTTGTGAAAATTCATTTGAACTGAATGGCCACTTGTTTTAAACACAAAGTTAATTGGAATTATTACCATCTGTAAAAGGCATATGGCATAAAAGGGAAAGGAGAAAATTCATTTTTTCAGTTCAACCCAAATAACCCTACCGGGAACGAAAATAGTAAAATGTACAATGATCATTTATAATCTTTCTTTTCCTCAACAACACCATTGGTGCCACAAGCATAAGGCATGTACTGTGATGTGTCGAATTTTAAAAACTCTTAGAAGCTTTGTTTAAAGGAATTGTATCAAAGTCAACTTAATTAAAGTAGAAAGGGCTAGAGATAATTAGATGATTATTTTTCATTTCATCTCTGAACGTCAAAAGGGAATTCGTTCTAGCCGACGTAACATGACCGAGTCAGATGCTATGGTACAAGAGAATGACATAAGACCTTTCCCCAAAATCGGCAGGGTTAAAGGCAGCAGCTGGCTATAGATGATAGTTCAAAGTAATGATTAATTACGGCATGATTAGTTGTTTAGTTTTCTTGTCAATCCAAACATTCTACGAACAGGTTTAGGAAACAGTCTATTCCGATTGGTAAATATGGATTTATGGGCGTAACTCTGTAAGAAATTAAAGGTTTTACTTTAGGAAAATTCAGCAGTCTTCAATCTTACTTGGAAAAGAGTGGTCAAGACTCCGGGAGATCGCGTAAGACGTTATCTCGTGATTTGGCAGTGAAGCGAGAGTTTGTCTCAGCAAGTAGGCAAACTCTGCATTTTGAATTCGTAAAAAGTACGTTTTCATTATAGAGTAAGGGGCCAGATAGTTGTCTCAGTTAGGAGACAGACTATACGTGAGATTCGTGGAAACGAATGAAAGAAACGGCAAAAGGAAACAGCTTTCCTGGATTCACATGAGAAATCCCTGAACAATCACAGGACGAGAACAAATTCTACGCAGAAATCTAATTCCAGAGACGATTGTTAAGTCAGAGTTCGACGGACAAGAGTCCAAGACGAAAAAGCTAGACAAAGATCGACAGAGCAGGGACGAACGGAAGTCTTGATGTCTGCATAAATTAGGTGATGAAGTCTCTCATCGTTACACTCAAAGGTCACACACATCTCATTGGCAATGAGGATAGCAATTTAACGTTGAAAGTAATTTTACATTTAAAGAAATTTGTATTGTCTTTTTTATTTGAGTACATGTTAGTACCATTTTTCCTTCTTTTGTAACTAAGTCATTGATTTCTTTTCATTTTAAATTCTGTTGATAACTGATTAAATTTTATATTTGTTCATTGAAAAGGGGGCTCGTCGTGTTTATTTCTTCAATATACTTGTTCAGTAATCTGCATTCTTTTTTCTATCTATCCACACTGGGTAAATTACACCGCGGAGATCATTCCCTAGCAACGAACCGTAGTGAAAGAGGTTGGTGTGTTTACACGCCGCCAATTTGTCACATGTACTAACAAAATTTTTAATTAAAAATCTCATATTGGTGTACATGCAAGCTTTTTGGAAACTGCAAATACACAAAATTAAATATCATTACCATGACAGATGCATGTTGTTATTTAACCAAATTCCAACCCATAGTTTTAACCAACTGTCCACAGCTTGCCGGATGTGACCGCTGATCTAACATTATCTTATTTTAGTTTAAGGTCAACTCAAGCGACGGCTGGCCAAACATTAAATCATTGGCCTAACAATTTTAGCAAACTGGATAGCTAGCCTGAAGTAACCACATGGGCTCGTATCGTTGCTTACAATTCATCTGTCATACTTATATAAACTGTAAGCAAGCGATACGAACCCCTGTGAAAGTGACCACTGGCCTAATTTTTTTTTAGCAAACTGTCGATAGCTAGCCTGAAGTGACCGCCAGACAAACAAAACTATTTATTTTAAAACAAACTCCGACAAGCATATATCTGGCTATTTTTAGGATCACTGATTATCTAAACAGCTATTCCCTCCCTAGTCCAGGTTTCCTCTGACCCTTGACACCCCATTTTTCATATCTGGTTTTTTATGTTGGGGTACCTAGTCCGAGTTTCCTCTGACCCTTGACAACCCCATTTTTGATATCTTGCACACCCCGACATAAAAAACCAGATATCAAAAATGGGGTGTCAGGGGTCAGAGAAAACTCGGACTATCCCTTCCCCAACATTTCTGGACCAACAGTAATGAACATGAATTGGCTTAATCAAGGTTACACTTTTTCCTTCACGCCTTCATGTCTTGTCTATTATACAGTGTAATTGTAAATATTGTTGCCTTTATTTGCCTTTAGTTAATCACAGCATAAAATTCATGGGATTCACTTGTAGTGCTCTTGATCATTGTGCTGAAGATGTCCGAATGTAGTACTAATATTAGTACCCTCAGTCCTACCTTGTGGACCACAACATTAAACAAGCTGTGGCTACGACATCGTAGCTAGCCCGAATGCTGTACAATTCGCGCAGCTTGCATCGGCAGTGGCGTAGCGAGGGTACTTAGTGCCCGGGAACAGAACATTAACTTGGCTCCCCCTTCGAGTTTATCTGAGATAACAAATACAATGTATTTTCCTCATTTTAGCGCCTCTGGCACATGACACCCAGGGACAACTGTCCCCCCCCACACACACCCTCATCCTCTCCAAGCTATGTCACTATGGATC
Organism: Potamilus streckersoni; assembly: GCA_016746295.1. Classification (NCBI taxonomy): domain Eukaryota; kingdom Metazoa; phylum Mollusca; class Bivalvia; order Unionida; family Unionidae; genus Potamilus; species Potamilus streckersoni. Next base: position 2,245,543 of record JAEAOA010001808.1, on the reverse strand, counting down.
TGAACAACTAAACAGACCCAGTATGTCCGTTACGTATCTATATAACGAATGCTCTGATTAGATGCATTAGAAAGCATTTTATTTCTGACATAATATTTGCCAACACATTATACACCAAACTTTTAAAAAAAAGATAAGCAAAATCGTATCAAGGGTAGCTACATCGATATAAAATACATTAAATCACAATATTCATAATAAAACAGAATATGAAAAATTCAGCCCTTGCAATCACGCATTTTGGCAGCAATCTTTTAAAAAAAAAAGTACCCATTGGGAATAAATCCACCGGGAATACAATTTTACGGAATTTCTTATCAAAACCAAGGCGACTGCATGGCCGCAATAATCTCCTTACGACTACTACATTCCCTTTGTACATCATTGATATAACTGACACGCTACTAATCGCACTCGGGCACGAAACACTGTCGCAAAACAATACTCTGCCCGCAAAATTTGATACCTCGAACTTTAGCACATACATCTGAGAAGTATTCTGCAGTTATTTAGGTGAAAGTGTTGCAGTAAACAGCTCTGTATAACAAATGACAATGCATATGTCTTTTAAGTGCTTCCAAATTATGTGCACACTTTAATCCGTATAAACAAACGGAACAAATAGGCTAGAGACATCTGTGTCTCCCCTACTGTTAACATGTCTGGATGGAATTTGTTTAAAACATCATTACCTTTGGGAGGAATATTTGGTAAATTTAGAGATTCAAGGTCATCATAATACGTTCATACCGATTATGAGTTAGAACTGTTAGACAACAATCCACTACATACATGTACCAACTGAAGAGTTATCTCCCTTTCCCACGTCGTGAACAACATGGTTCATTCTCTTAACATCACACCAACTAAAGCATGAGTTTGAGACTGATTAAACCCAAAACGTGGTAATTACAACACCAAGAATGGATGGTTACCAAACGTCAGAGAAATTTTGGCCAAATGAAAGGCAATGAAGCAAATACATGAAGCAAATAACGGGCCCATGCAATCTAAGTTTTATAGAAATGTACGATATATTCACGTAAGAAATGTCGAAACGTTTAAAATATCCTAAAAGGTAAACTCATTCCACATTTACGAGAGAGAGAGAGAGAGAGAGAGAGAGAGAGAGAGAGAGAGAGAGAGAGAGAGAGAGAGAGAGAGAGAGAGAGAGAGAGAGAGAGAGAGAGAACTCACCTCCGTGGCCTAAGTGTGATTGCTTACAAGCGTCGTCGTCGACTTGCACCATATAAACTAAGCAAGGATTCACATTCCGCCAAGACACTAACTTGTTTCAAATCAATTTGCCATGGTACAGTGTAACGTCACTGATTTTTTATAGTCACACAAAACATTTGACCTAAATAAATCAGTCTACGTGAGAAACTATCGTAAAAGGGCAAAGAAACCCCTAACAAACTAAATAAACAAACAAACCCAAACAAAGCAAATACCCTTTCCCCAGGAAACTGCTAATCTTATTTACACCCAAGGGCGTAAGTGTCGATGCAAAAGCTCAAAATGTACTCCTTCGTTTAATGTTAATAAACCTATATATATATATATATATATATATATATATATATATATATATATATATATATATATATATATATATATATATATATATATATATATATATATATATATATATATATATATATATATATATATATATACTTCCGGGCAGTTTTTATTATAGCTTACTGATGTTACACCTTAGCAATTTTAAGCTTAATTCGGGTAAGCCCCATTAGAAGAATTACTGATCCATAAAATCTGACACGATTTGTATTTATATCAAAGGATACGTTTTGGTCTTTTTCTACTAGATTTTAAAAGCTCAATATATATATACTTCCGGGCTGTTTTTATTATGGAGTACGGATGTTACCCATTAGCAATTTTAAGCTTAATTCAGGTAAGCCCCATTAGAAGAATTACCGACCCATAAAATCTGACACAATTTGTATTTATATCAAAGGATACGTTTTGGTCTTTTTCTACAAGATTTCAGATGCATTTAATTGGTGCAAGTACAATTTGGAAATAAAATATCCCACAGGACGAATAGCCAGCTGAAACGTTCTGAACCCTGATCACGTGACCAAATTACTTTATTATCTACTGCATTATTCTCAGCTTGTACATTTTCTGTGCTATTGGGGTGGGGATGTCAAGAGAAACAAGTCGTAAAATTGAAAATATAAAATCAAACCGTGTAAATAACGCACTATATTATTTAAATGTACAGGGAAATTGAAATCTGAATCAAAAGACAATAATAAAGAAAGCGAGATTAAAGGTAACAATTCAGTGACCATACAATTTAATTATACATTATATCGAGAGAGAGAGAGAGAGAGAGAGAGAGAGAGAGAGAGAGAGAGAGAGAGAGAGAGAGAGAGAGAGAGAGAGAGAGAGAGAGAGAGAGAGAGAGAGAGAGAATTGATTTCGGGGCGTTAAGTGTAGTTGAAAATGTGAACTCAAGTCTCAAGTTAGTGGAGTTGAAAATGTGGACACGAGTCTCAAGAAAAATGGGTCTACATCACAGTACTGCAGATTGTTCAAATTATGCTTAAAATTGGATTTTATAATATCCTCCTTAAAACTTAATTCAGATTTAATTTATACTTTAACCAAAATGATGACAGACCAGCTAAGCAATAATCTAACAGTTGTTTTAAGAAAATTCCCCGTTAAAGTATAATATTATGTCTATGGCATGTATTTCATATACTCGTTCATAGTCCATCTGCAAAAATGCACAGTCCATTATCTGCCCTCGTACAATGAGCTGGCAGATCTGGATCTGTGGAAATATGTAAGAAGTAATCAAGAGAACAAACACCATGCACGGTAGATCAGGGCCCATTTTGTTTGCAGTTGGATTGTACCTGTAATGAAGTTTATACGGTAGGTAATTGCAACGTACATAGCTCTCACTTCTTACAACCAGGTAGGTAGTCTGGGTTCATAACTGCAGAGTCCGTCACGTACTGAACTGCGTCATGGCGAGTACGATTGACCACTGGACTAATTCTGTTCAAGCATGTCGAGTGGAGAATAGACGAAACACCACTAAAACATGTTGTTGTTGTTATGGGATTTTTAACAACCATTTCTCAGCACCAGATAGGCCATACATAGCGGCCAATATAAATGGTGGAGGAAGAACCCGTGAAGACTCAGAAAGAACCACCGACCCATGAGAAGCTACTGGCAAATTTTCTCAGGCACCCACATTGGCCGTGTCGTGACTCGAACCCATGCTGACAGAGGTGAGATGGCAGTGATCCATAACATTGAGAGCTTTGGAACTCGGCCACTCGGAGCCCGTCAAAAATATAGTTGCTATGTTTGCCTATGCAAATTAAATACATTTTTCACTTCATGTTGCTTCATACTGTATCAAAAAATACGGTTTAAAAAGGAAATAAAGATTTATTACTGACATTTGTGTTGGTTTATTTCAACCCATATTGTCAGTGTCGTACATATGATCCCAGGGGCAGGGGACACTGTATCCCCTTTCCAACAAAAATCTGGTGGACCCATACCCTTTTTTTTTAGAAAGCAATGTAAATAATATTACATATCCACTAATAGTGCTATAAAAATGAGATAATCTTGGTTGATTCAACAGTGTAAACTTTGTAGTCTGCTCGGTACTGTCATATTTTCCTTGGATTCACGTTTTGCAAAACAAGATTTATCACCTGCTCAAGTAACTCGTGAAAACATTGTCTGTTTAACCTAAATGAGCATCTCCATGCAATTTCCGTTCCAGATCTTGCTCTCTTGTTTAACTTTAGCGTGTGTACTCTCAAAATCCCCCAACATTTATTATAATAAATACCTACGTTTTCTGAATTACCTTCCTTCTCAAACTAACAAATCATTAAGTACGCGATTTATTGTATATCTGCATAAAATTAGTCACTTCTTTTATCCTCAAAATAAATTATATCTTCCTCTCTGCATGGGTGACCACGACCGTGTATTAGACTAACGGCTGTCAAGTGCTTTACCACGGAACTTTGCAGCTATCACAAACGTTGGTTTAAATAAATATCCATCGTCATCTTGCGGTTTTATCGCCGTTTGCGACTTTGGACATTGGTAGCGACATTTGTAGCGTTAAAGAAGATACAGAAGGGACATTCTATAATGAAAATTTGCAGGCATATTATTCGATTTATTCTGACAAAATGCGCGCACAGGATGGCATGCATGGTCAAGATTTGAATGACATGGTACCAAACATTGCGACCTGTGTTGTGTGCAACACTGTCGTTAGCTAATAGATGATCAAAAATCTAAATCTGACATTTCTTTTATTTCTATTCTTTTATATTATAATTTTGGTTACAAGATCTATATTGTTATTGTGCTTTATCTGGAATGACATAATAATGAATGACATTATAACGAGGGAGAGCTGTACTACAAACAGCAAGAGTCCATATAATGAGCTGATACTCTACTGGCGAAAAGAACTTCAAGGAAATGAAGATGTTGGCCATTTCTTTCATTTACATTATACAAAAGTGTGATATTATTATTATAGTCATAAAACGCATTTGTTCCGTATGCACACCATAAAAATGTTTAGACTTAACGCTCCTTTTTAAAGGACAAAATTATTCGACAATCTCCGCTAACAGTCGGTAGTTTCCGTGTGCCAAAAACAGATATGAAGCACATTTATCTCTCTATTCAACCTAGCCAAGCAAGTGTTTAATTTCTCCACGTAAATATCTATGGGATATATCTTACGATCGTGCTTTGTACAACAAATATGGTGCACTGCGTCGCATATAGATGTAACCAAGTGTGATGATGGGACAAAAAGATTCTTTCTTTTTTTCCGAAAGATTCTGCTTACCAGAAAGAAAAGGTGGATTGAAGTTGTTGGATAGAAGTGTGAGGGATGTGAAAGTTGTACATCTATGTCGGGTTATAGTCAATTCGACCAAACCTAGGCCGAAATTAAGACAATTCGGCCCAACTCGAAATGCAATTTGGTCCATCTTAACAAATAGTTTTAATACGTTATTTTTCTTCAAACAACAAATATATATATATATATATATATATATATATATATATATATATATATATATATATATATATATATATATATAGGACAACATGTTTTTGAACAAATTTAAACAACTTAACCTAGCTTGATATTCTTTTTTAAAAAATAACCATACTTCGTAGCGTACATATATATGAGAGAAAACACAAATCTGCATATCTTGCTCATTCTAATTAAATGTTTATATACATTTTATGCTAAAAATATATGCATCTACAAAACCACATTCTCAATTTAAGTCTTCCGGTCAAATTATCAACATTGATTTATTAAACAATAATACTTAACTGATAATATTCTACAGAATAAGTATTCATTTTTTTAAGGGTAGCGATACCGTACATGAGATATAATAAATTTAATTTTAAACTTCATCATTTTAATTTTACTGCCGCATATGATACACACTCGACTACACACTACACATGAGAGAGAGAGAGAGAGAGAGAGAGAGAGAGAGAGAGAGAGAGAGAGAGAGAGAGAGAGAGAGAGAGAGAGAGAGAATAATACCAAGCATTTTGTTAGTGTTTTAGTTGCTGCAGTATGAAACTCTTACCAGTTAATTTTATTTTATTGTTTTTTCAAGGTGTTTTAGTGTGTGCGCGCGTCAACTGAAATCTTGTCATTACTAGTCAATATCGTCAACCATATTTGCTTCATTATTTCATACAAATAAGAAACCAATTAATTTTGTGTTGAATTTGTGCCCCCCCCTGCTTGGCATAACAAAACGGATAAATAAAATACTTATTTGAAAATAAAATGAAAGAAACTAACTTATCATTTATTCTTTTTTCGTTATGCGAAATTTATTAAAGTAAAAAAAAAATATCCACGAACTCTGTATTTATAATGGAGGCCGGCTGGCGTATGCATCCTTGTGTCAGAAAAACAAAATCGTAAAAGAGACGGGAATAGGGAATATCACCCGATTGCTTGAAGGAACCTGCCATTCACACGATACTTTATAAGGTGCAAAATGACCAAGTCTGTATTGTATCCAGGTTAACTATACGACTGTATCTCGCAAATAAAAATCATTTTTTGAAAATACATTAACTGTGAGTGTAAATGATAATCTTTTCGCTATCATGGCTTACAAAAGTATTATTAAAGCAAGTTATGGCTGCGTATACTACTTACCCTGTAAATGTCACTGTCCGTATGAATAAATTATAAGTACGTATAGGAAACACGTAGAAACCCGGGTGAAGAATAAACACAACTGTCGGCGAACAATAAACTCACCGACCGAATATCCGATACAAAGCTATTTTATTATACATGTAAATCAAGCCAGTCCCGGAAACTAATTTTGGATTCTTTTATGTGCCAATTTATTTTTCCTTTTATGAACTCGGCTGACATATAAGGAAGCCAACGGTTCCTTGTCGATTATTTTAAGTGTGCTGAATTTTTTTTTTTTTAAAGTGGGCCGACATAGGGAAGCCAGCATTGATTCCTTTTTACTTGTATTAACGGGAATTTTGAGAATAAATTGAAACAATTGAACAGTTCTGAAAGCCACACAATCTAATGCGTCGTGCACGCACATCGATATAAGGCTGAACAGTAAATTAGTTTTCACTAATTTCATCTAAACGTTCCGTATCCATAGTTTATAGTGTTTTATTTTTCGACAACAAGAAGTAGGTACTTCGTCTTGTAGGGTAAATATACGTCATTTCAGGTTGGCGTCCTCTATAGGTGGGAATCGTAGCTAAGGGGCTGTAATAGCGTTGTATACTTCTATTTCGAGTAATAAAGTTATTATTTCTTGTTTACACTTGACAATTTTTGTGCAAGTAAAACTACTTTTAATCATGTAATGCAAATCTGATGTAGAAAGAAAAACGTTGGAGTATGGCCGGTGACCTTTAACTGCCGAGTGTTGAAATCAACTCTGATATTCTTCAGCGGTATCATTTTCAAATCAGCTGTTGTGGTGAAAATAGTGGATGACGATGGGCACAATTTTCACATAGGACCATGTAGACATCATTTGAAGTCCTTTGGTGAAAACCCTATGTCAATATGTCCGTCATCGTAGCAGCCATATTGGATGTACAACTGGCACCATTTTTGGTGAGGACCAACTATAATCATAAAAAGGGTATTGATTAAAGCCCCATTTACATATGCCCATTTACTTGTGAGGAACAGAGATAACAATAATATAACAATACGGCTACTATGGTGACAAATATTTAGGGTCACTTTGCCTCGTTTTCATTTACGACTAACTAGACGCTAAGAGAACTATATAAAAAAATACCCATAACAGTAACCAATATGGCGGCTACAGCGGACATATATTAATCTCCTGACAAGCATGCCTGGTGCCTGTTTGGTTGGGCAATAATGAAAGAAGCCAGGCTGTCAGTGACGATAACTAAAGTTCTAACAAAAGGTAAGCGTAATACAATGCATATCTCTGTTTTCCCACACTTCTGGTAGACAGCTGGATGAAGCAAGCAGATGGATTTAGTCATCCCAGTATCTGATTTGACACATGGAGATAATGTCTTGTGGGGAAAGAAAGCTTAAAAGTTTCTGTTCCAGGCTTACCAGTAGTTACACCCTATTACTGGCATTTTGTTATCTTCATCTGGACATGATCATGTAGTCACATGATCCCTGAACTAATTTCCAAGTCAAATTGGCATTCATTGTACAACCCTAGGATAATGTATATATTTTCCATCGCCGACTTGACGTCATTCACTACATTAAAGGTCAATATAGAGGTTTTCGTTGGAATGTCATTTCTAATATTCCATACTGGTACTCCCCATATTCATTATCATTGTTAATTTAGGTTGCATCGTTTATAAATACGTGCATTTAAACGTATGATCCTCACAAAGTTGGCACATGTATTACTTGCTCCTGATAGGTACAAACCAGAACTTGCAAACGCCAGATATTAGTGCAGGGAATGTTATATGTTATTAAATTAATAGAGATTATGTGAAAATTGAAGCAACATAACTGACTAACGTAACACCTAATGTCAATAAAAGTCATCGATACAATGAGGGGGAAAAGAAATGTTGATATTTGAAAGAATTACGAAAACATAGTGCATTTCGACACAGTAGTTAGACCACGGCATATGTTATTTCATATCACATAAGGCACTCTGAAAAATATATCTGATCACTATTTTTAGTCCAGATTATCAACAACAGGGTAAAGAATGTAAACTTAAGTTCTTTGAGATAGTACAAGGCTCCCCGCTGACTTAAATGTAACGACTTATCTCCCAACAAAATATTTCTCATGTTTTACTCGATCTTGGCTACCCTTATTGCTCCAGTATAAATCTATAAAGCAAACTATTAATAAAGGTAGGTATTTGCAGCTTCAAATTACATGCCTATGAAAGGGAATATTTGTTCTTCAATTCTCTCTCTCTCTCTCTCTCTCTCTCTCTCTCTCTCTCTCTCTCTCTCTCTCTCTCTCTCTCTCTCTCTCTCTCTCTCTCTCTCTCTCTCTCGTTATCGTTTTTCCCAATAACTGCATAAATGACCAGTCTTGATCCTTTTTGCAACATTTAGAATGGATTATCTGAGAGCCACTCTTGATTAAAAATCAGATATCCACTGGGTTATGTAGGTCAGTCAATACCCGATTTTAGTCAGATTGACGAAACAGCATAATCGTTAGATCCCAATTTCTCCGTGTTTCTTCATTTAGATATTTATAAAAGGAAAGCGTTATATATACCTTTATCTGTTCATGATTATAATTTGCGAACAAATACTGCATAAAAACGCTATTTTAGCTTAAATTGACCCCATTATGCCAAAGAAACGGAAGCTAAATGCCCGTCATAATGAGTCAAGTGACCGGGTTGGTCTGGATGGGTATCAAACATGCATCTCTTTCATTACATGCCTGACACTCAAGCGCGCGCGTGTGCGTGTGTTGGGGAGGGGGTAACAATAAGTTATACATAGCCATCAGAATTTTACATCTCGTACTTTTTGTATGTTTGTTTTTCCTCCCCCATCTAAACCGCATTTTGTTTGACCCAACGCACGTTAATGACTTTTATATTGGTACAACAATGTGGTGGTTTTCTAAACTTTAGTTATTGGCAGCGATACTATATTGGTTGATTGTACAAACATGACCTTGAACGTCACCTTTGACGTGCATTACAATAGTTTGGGTCATTCTTTGATCATGGTTATATCTGCCAAAGTGTTTAAAACGACACTACAATTAAATACAAGAGCTAAAACAAAAAAGACCATTCCTCTTTCAAAACTAAATTCTTGCATTAAAAATACTGGATTTTACATTGAGTAAATGTGGCACCACTTTGGCATGGATTTTATAATGAGTAAACGTGGCACCACTTAGCATGGATTTTACAATGAGTAAATGTGGCACAACTTTGGCATGGAATGTACAATGAGTAAATGTGGCACCACTATGGAATGGATTTTTGTTTTATTTCAGTCATAAAGAATACAAGCGGAGTTAACAATCACCAATTAATCTGTAAATCAAAATACATTTAAAAAATAAAAAAAAAACAGCCATGGCATGAGAATGTGCGAAGGATTAAAATAATTATTTCTTTTAGAAATGTCTATAAACGTAATATGCTACTAAACTCGCTAAACGGATTGGAATCAGCGTTACTTGTACATGTAGTAATAAGCGAATATCTATTTCATCAAGATTTTCTTAACTGGCAGCAAAGTTATCAATATCAGGATGCTTCATGGGAGTCTAGCAGTTTCAAACATACGCCTACAACACTATGATTTAATTGCATCTTACAACATGTCTCGTGTATTTTTAACATTAAACTTTATTGGTTAGGGTCTTATCAAAGCCTCTCTGACACATAATTCTTCAAGGCAACCATTTTGAGAAAGAAAACGCACTTCCAAAGTGGAGAGCTCCGCCTTTATAATATGGTTGCAATACGTGTTGTATTAATTTTATACTCACACGGTACACGTGTTATGTTGATGTTGGTTGTTTATTTGGATACAGGTCAAATGTAGAAAGAAAAAAATGGGACCCAACTGCCTTATCTAAACATACTACGAGGCAAGAAACTAGAGCAAATATTGAATCCACAATTCCTGCACGACCGCTTCAAAACTTACCAAGTGAGCTACTGTGACGTCCTAAAAATATCGCAAAGTCAGCTTGTCAGTACACTCAATGCTCCTGGTCTTGTTTTGATAAGTGCAAAATGTGGCCCATACTGGCATGTTTGCTCTTACTTTTGCTCTTACTTTGATATTATACTGGGACACTTAACGTATCCGTTGTCGAGGCAAAGGAAACACAACGCCTTGGGCAAGTGAAATCGTATAAAGCTTATACGGCCAGGCAAATTAATTTCGGGAATTAACGATTTAACGGGAGGAAATAGTAATACTATTGAAATCATAAAACAAATTATGAGAGAACGTTTTATTTCCGTATTGTTCTTATATTCTGCACGACAAATACGAGCCTTGTGCTCAGTCTTTTCTTTACTCTACATACATCGTAACTCAAAATGTAACCCAATCTGTTATTAAATGTATCTTCAACCTTTCCAACCTGACATTTGTATATCTGACTTGTGATAAACATCATAAAACAATGTACAACAATATACACTATTAAACGAGATACTTCAGATGTGCAATCCAAACTTTTATATTAGTTTCCAGATAGCTTCATTTATTCTGTCAAACCTGAAGTACTCAATATACACGATTTTAAGTCTGTATTACTGCAAACAACCAAGATTAGGATCTGCCGTGGCATACTGCACAAGCAAATCAGAGTCTGTGTTGGTAAATCTACTCATCACTTCAAATAAATCGCATAGACCCGGATCTGCTGACACATGCGACGGCAGATATGGGTATTAGCACATTACAAGTTTTGGACTCAACTTATCAGCAAGTGTGCGTGTGTGTGTGTATATATATATATATATATATATATATATATATATATATATATATATATATATATATATATATATATATATATATATATATATATATATCAAAGTGTTATATTTTGTTTATATTTCTTTATGAAAGTCATCAACTTTTAAATTTAATTTTTTAATTGATGTAAGTCGTATAAAATTTTCTTTCTATTCTAAGTATTCACTGATTTTGATATTACATTTCCTGAAAGATCTACGAGTCTGCTGTAAATTACTGTACAGTTAAAGGCGACTATTATTAATATAAAACTATAACAAAAAACTTTGTTGTGGAGGTGATGTGATGTAATTATGATTTTTAACGTAGCTTTAACAATTTTTCAGTCATATCGCTACGATGTCTGCAGTGCGGCAGTTTATAGTGATGTCTAGTACTGGGGCATCATGCCGTAGACATGTAGCATGATGTCCCACCCAGTCACATTTTCCTGACACCAGGCCGACCAGTCCTAACACTAACCTTTTAATGCTGAGCGCAAAGCAAGGAAGCTGTTAGTACGTTGTTGCTACCATTCATACTCGCTTAGAAGTCACGTCCAGCTAAAAACAACACAGACTTTGATCTGCCATCACATAATATGCAGGCAGATCAATGTCTGTCCTTTTTCTTAAACCGATTACACAAAAACAAAAACTGCATTGAATAAGATATTCGGGCATATCAGGTGAGGCAAATCTGCCTCCGTGCAGCTGGAGCTGATTTGACTTATAAGCGAATAGGTACGGCATTGTTTCCTTTACATCAGGACCACATAAAATGGTTCTGGCCAAAAATGCATTGGTCAGAGGCTAGTTGGTTATAAGGACTGGGCAAGTAATCTAAACAAAAATCAAGTTGAGCCCTGTAATGCAGATACATTTGTTTAAATATCTGTCACATTTGGATGTACAATTAATGAAAATGGAAAGAATGAATTAAATATAAAAGTACCTTCAAGTAATCACTCATTGATATTTTGGCCAATCCATTTAATGTATGGTGTGCATGCATACTTACACAAAATAACTAGTACAGAATGACAGCTAGCGTTATACAGTTATGCAAACAAGATGCTATCTAAGGTTATATGTTCTTGTCCCAGAAGAGTTAAGCAAAATAGTAGTGATATATTAAATAACCACTACGGAAAGTAGTATGCAAAATTTCCCATTTTAACGGCAGTAATACATCAATTACCACTATTGGATTCCTGAATTTGTCAGTTAGCCTGGAGATTGATGGCATCAGAAGAAAAAAACAACCCAAAACTTTGAATTAGAATTATGCACTACCCATAGGGTACGAGTATGCAGCTACACGAACTGGTAGGGTCTTTACTCATGTGTTGTGTCATTACAATTAAGACCGACGTTTACCAAATATACCTTGGTTATGTTGCGCAAAAAGACAATAGGTAGTGCAATAATTCTCGTCACATCATCCCAGGATGAAGATTCAGACATCCTCAGTAAGTATGTTTGTTTGTTGTTGGGCTTAACGCCATTTTTCAGCACACGATAGGCTATTCATGGCGGCCAGTATTAATGGTGGAGGAAGAAACCGGGAAATCACCGGAAAGAACCACCTACCCACGAGAAGCTACTGGCAAGCTTTCTCACATATCTACATTAGCCGAATCCTAGACTCGAACACACGCAGAGGTGAGATGGCAGTGATCCGTAACGGACAGCGCTTTAGACCACTCGGCCACTCGGGGCCCGCTCAGTAAGTAGCAATTGCTCCAGCTGCATGGATCAATCATAAGTAGGTCTCTTGAGTGACGAAATACATTAAGGCACTAACTATGCAAGGGCTCTATCCCGATAAATCCCAGCACAGATACGAATGAAACCGTGAAATCATGAAAGTCGAACTACTCAAATCAACTGATTCATAGATAGCAACCCAGCTTGGCATGGACGCGAAACTGAGTCATAAATACCATCGAGCTGTAAATGACCGTTTGGTACTGAAAGGGTCATCTTCGAGGCTACAGTAAGCAAGAGAACTGATTCGTGTGATAGATTCGAAGGCAGCCTTAATCGATAGTTCTTAATGAACTTTGTTCCCCGCTCCCTTTGTGTTTATGAACGAGAAAAACCAGGCACTGAAGCTCAAAATACCTTATAAGATAGCCATGTGGAGGATTCGAAGCGACGATAGTCTCTAGAGAATCATAATTTGTGTTGAAAATGGAGTCGCCATAGAGCCCTTAAAAGTGGACACTAAAATTTATCTCTCCTCGAAAAAAAAATAGTATAACGCGCTTTCAAATGTTCCAGTGACAGAAGATTCCCCGCTTTGCACTGTAAACCTTGAGTACTGACCGTTTCTTATCTAAGACGATAAACTTAGACCCTAAAGCTGACTCGGTGGATGATTTTCCTGCGATTAGCAAAGCATGAAGGTGGAAAATCGGTGAGCTGATATGATGCAGAAACCCTTGTGCAGCGAGATAAAGCCCCTACTTTGTGGTAAACTTCTGGACTCGTGTGCAAACATGTGAGGGTGAACGCTGAATCCACAAAGGTTTCTGGACTGTCGAAAAAGCGAAAGAACCTAATGACTTATTGAACAGGCTGATATTCCTCTTGCCCGGAATATGGTTGAAATGGAGCACGATCTCCTCAGCAGCTGCTCTTTTCATAACGTATGGGGATCCAAACTGCCACACAAAGCGAGAGGTAGATGAATACCTCCTTACTGATGTGTTTTCTGACAAGATCCACAGGGGCCCCGAGTGGCCGAGTGGTCTAAAGCGCTGTCCGTTACGGATCACTGCCATCTCACCTCTGTCTGCGTGGGTTCGAGTCTAGGATTCAGCGAATGTGGATATGTGAGAAAGCTTGCCAGTAGCTTCTCGTGGGTCGGTGGTTCTTTCCGGTGATTTCCCGGTTTCTTCCTCCACCATTAATACTGGCCGCCATGAATAGCCTATCTTGTGATGAAAAATGGCGTTAAGCCCAACAACAACAACAAGATCCACAGACACTGATCTAGTACGTTTGAAAGATTCTTACTGGATAGAACACTGCACCCAGTCCCAAGCAGTTTATACGGAATGATGCTTCGTTCCCAATCCTGTACAACGCAGCACAAAAAGGTGTAGAGATCTGGTGTGTGGATTGGGACTTTGGTCCAAAACCGATCCCCACTGGGCCAGCAATTTAGGGTGGTGAAAACATCGGAACTCGTATGTCCTGTGTAAAAAGAGGGTCTTCATGTGGTTCTTATATTGTAGGAACAAAAGCTCGTGATGACTCAAGAAAAGCCTTCCCAAGAGAAAAAAGTCTTTTGCAGAGTACACGGTCTCCCGAAGGTAAAAAAAAATAAAGACGGGTTAATAATGATTCTTATCTGGAGTCGCCGTTATTAGAGACAGCATGATATTTTACCTGACCATGGAAAAAATACTCTCCCGAGGTTTGTGAGGAGTTTTCCCAACTTAGCGAAATATTGAGAAAGGATGATATCCGACATTTTGGAGAAGGGAATAAGTTCGAGGTGGATCAATCTCGGTCTACAAGAGGACATATCCTTCATGAGGGAATTTTCAATAACATTGTGCACCAACATGTAGTCAGAGACAGGACAATGGGTATTTAAAGAAACTTTGGGTAGAGTACAACTACCTAGTCACATTGGGGGGGGGAATTCTGGGAGCGGGAACAAGTTTAAATATATTGCTTTAATTAAAATGCATCATGGCCGGTTACAACAAACTATAAGATATTTCCAGTACTGAGGGAAGATGGGTGTGTAAAGAAATGCATCTTAAGATGGGTGGAGACACCTTTATGTCGCCTAATGATGGCCTAATGTTGCGCTAAGCCAAAGTTACAGTCTGCGTTTAGAAGCATTCTTCCCAAAGAAAATTGGTTTGAGGCTAAAAGGTTGTTTACCTAGTCGAGACTGTCCACCTTTACGGGAACCAGAAAAATAAAAAAAAAAATAAAGAGGCATGGTTATTTGTTATTTGTTACCCAATCTACTTCGTCTTTGTGAAGAAGGACGTGCACCTATACCATTCATATGAACGAGCTTGGACTGACGAAGAAACGATGGAAATCCGTGATAGCATAGGCTATTCTCAGACCTGAAGCGATAGTCTGGATTTTAGGTAGAAAGAACCCCTTATTAAACATAATGATTAACAAATCCCTCGTCAAATAGGGTTAATAAAGCTTCTTCAGGATGAAGCGAATTGGCAGACATAGCAGGATAGGGAATGACTCCTTATGGTCGAACGGGGAAGGGGAGGGTGTCCAAGAACTTTCTCCCTTTACTTTCGGCTGCATCTACTTCAGACGACAGGAAAGGAGATTGCACCGAGACTACTTAGGAGTCTGTTGAGTCTGTACAAATAAAAACTCGTGGGGTGATCAACATGAGTGCGCTTCTTGACGGACTACAAGTGAACAGTTCTCTAAATCCTGATATGCCACGGAGGGGATAAGGCCCCCATAAGGCTCCTCATCTCTACCTTCAATGACAAAGGCAGTATTAAAATCATGATTTGGTCCAGCAAGACATTTGAGGTCTCCAAGGGAACATCCCTGCTGAAGTACAGTAGCTCCAGAAAGCATGCCAGGTAAGAATAACCAACGTCTTTGCTTGAAGAACTAATGATTCCTTGGTTTTAATCGGAAGCCTAGACCAGGTTCCTGTGCAAATCCCAACATGTGATGTTCTGGCATCAAGCATGTGGGTGGGGTGAGATTCATGCGCCACACCCACAATGGATATCAAAGTAGTATCCTAAACCAGTAGACTTTTCACTCATTCCGCTGCCTAGCAAACGTTTCACTTTTAGAAAATGCTGAAAAACCTCCCTGACTTTTGAGAACTGTGGGAGCATCAGAATGATCCACCTTCCCCAAATATGCACCACTAGAGAAATTCTGACTCCCCTGCCATTTTAGCCAACACCTTAAAGTGAGTGATGGTGCCCAGTGTCGGAAAACATTGACGACCCAAAGACTTAATCAGACTTGATGGAGAAGCCCTACTCAGAACCTTTTGAGCGAGACTGCTGCTCGCCCTTTTTAGAGAGGAGCAATCTGCTGGTCGATGTCACTGGGATATGGGCTGACTGTGTTCACTGTCAGTCCGAATTTTCTTTAGATCCCTTAGAAGGGATTTTGGATGGAACACTATCTGTATCTAACTATGCGGTTACGACCTTCCGGGTCCTTTCTCCTCTATTTTTACTATTAATTTATTTAACACTGTGTGTGTGTGTGTGTGTGTGTTTGCATGAGAGAGAGAGAGAGAGAGAGAGAGAGAGAGAGAGAGAGAGAGAGAGAGAGAGAGAGAGAGAGAGAGAGAGAGAGAGAGAGAGAGAGAGAGATCCCATACTCTCCTAGGATAGTTGAATAATCTTCACTAATGAAGATGTCCAATACCCACTTGGTATTGACAAGTCTTCTTTGAAAGCTCACAAGAGTCCCATACCCTATTGATATTAATGACTGCCCACCTGATAGAGTTCTGCAACTCAGGTGAATTATGCATCTCAACTTGATAAGATGTATATTTCACACATTCCTATGATCAAGGAGTACCTATCATAGGAGCTCCCCCTTAATCATTGCAGTATGGTCTTGAGCAAGATACTTAATTTCAAAGGCACAAGTCAACCAAAATGGAAATGGTTTTCAGCATTTACTCGAGTTTACATTGAATAAGACTGTTAACCACTCTGCACCATAAGTTGTTTAATGTCGTGGATCCAAATTTAGGATCCAGTAATAGACTCCTCAAATCTTTAAACTTTAAAGACAGTGTTTTGAAACTAATCAGTTACACCTGTACTGGTGTCAGTCCAGGCCTTTCTATCAAAATAATCAGACACACATTATAATTTATCAATCAGGCTACAATTTCACAAACCCAACCTATTATTTCCATGCTTAAGTTTTGTTCAAGAAACCCAAGTAAGGTACCTTGTCTGAGGTCTGCTAAAAGCAAAAACTGAAAAAGAGAATCACAACAATTAATTATTACTCCATTTTACATGCTAGTCTGTCTTTAAAAGATCAATTATATATTTGTTTATTGCTTTTTACCTCCATCCAAGGGAGAACACTGTATCAACCTAGAAGGAACAGACGAGAAACATCCCTGTTGGTTCTCCAGCTTTCTGAGTCATCTTCCTTTTAGAGAACTTCACTTTACATCTGGAATGACACATGAAAATCATTGTTCTCATAAACCTGAACACTTGATGCTTAATAAAATAAATGCAAACAGATTTAAACTTAAAACCATCCAAACAATTAGGATACATATATATATATATATATATATATATATATATATATATATATATATATATATATATATATATATATATATATAGTTTAATACAAACAATACTATCATACAGGTTAGAGAAATTAAATTCGTACTCTACGGAGTTTCGAACCCAGGTCCACGAATAAATAGCACCCATCCATCGCCTTGCCTGCATGCACCAGCCCATATACCGTCACGACTAAGCACGCATCACCAAAAATGATGGCACCGAATCGGTGTTATAGAAGCCCATGTGCGGAGCAGACAATTCACATGACAATCTAGTAAATAATTCTCATATATATACACAGTCGTTCCAGATTCCTATTAATGAAATCAAGGTATATAGGATTTTTGTATTACAAATAATTATAAATATATACCAGACAGTGCTTAGTCATGACGGTATATGGCTGGTGCGTGCAGGCAAGGCGATGGGTGCCATTTACTTGCGGTCCTGGGTTCGAAACTCGGTAGAGTACGAATTGAATTTCACTAACCTGTATGATAGTATTGTTTGTATTAAACTATTTTTTTCTGCCCAATATTATCAAGATTCTACTACAGAATCCAGGGATAGCACAGTCTATTCTGTCTGGTGTATATTTATAATTAATTAAGGATATATATATATATATATCTATTTATCTATATATATATATATATATATATATATATATATATATATATATATATATATATATATATATATATATATAATCACATGTTAGGTTTTAAACAAAAGAGTTTTAGATCTTGTATGTAATCAGAATACTACTTGTTCAATGTAACGGCCACAATGTGTGCTGATGAAATGGGGGTGGGAGAAGGGTACAGTTTGTGATGTTGAAGCTCATTACAAAAAACAATCATTGATGATATCATAAAGATGTCCCTATTACATCCATGTGCATAAGAGCTAGCTCCCTTTGTCATGGGAACTCTACACTATGAAGTACATGTTTCTTCCAGTATGAATGCAAAGGGATGAAGCTTGTACATATAAAACAAGTCTTCTGGACTGATTTTATCTGCAATTCATTTAAAATGCATTTGCCATTCATTCTACTGGCATTCCATTTGTATTTCAGCATCTTGTCTTTCACTTGCAATCTCAGAAATGCATCTGGATTTTATGTTTATTGCTTCTATTCATGAATTTAGAAACTAATTTACCAATGTAGGGTTTCCATATTTGAGTGTTAAAAGAGATATATACTGCTTGTGTTATGAAAAGTGTACTTTAATAACATAACAAATGCATAAAATCCAAATAATACCACTTAATTTTATGATAAAAATATAAACTGTAACTACAATAAATGTAAAAGTACTCTTATCGATTATCTCTCAACAAACTTTGTTTATTTCATTTCGTCCAAAGAAAAGTAGTAACGATACAACCAAAGCTAGTCGTTTATAAGATAAAGAAGAACTTTTATTTATAAAGGATGGCCTTATGTTAGTCTGAACAAGAACAATTTCATGTAATTACTGAAAGACTGACTGTCAATGTAAAGATTTGGAAAACCTTATCCAAGGTAATCATGCGAAAAATCCATGTAGATTTAGTGATACCTTGAGGTCACTTTTAAAAACCACTGATGAAATAATGTATTTTCAACATTAATTGTGCCCTTCTGTGTTTTGCATGTGTGCTGTCTATTTTCTTAATACATATTCCTCATCCTGTTTGCATTCCATTAATGTTTCATTCATACAGTTAATTGTTTCATGGCATGTTACTAGAAACAAGACATGCATTAAGTTTCAATAAAATCATAACATTCTGGCAAGATGAATTGAGGCATGTCAAAGAAACTTGTCTTGTTATGTTTTTATTGAGGCAGGCATGTCTACATATCTTATTAAATATTGTAAAAACAAGAAACACACACACACCTCTGAACCTGCAAATTGTCCTGCATTTATCCCCCAAGGCTGTTGATCTGAAGTTTATTGTAGAAATGCCAAAAGTAATACATGCTGATAAATGCAATAATGTACCATATTTACTATTTTTATTAAGTACCCAACTATAAACATAATAAACCCAGAAGTGAGGTTGGAGAAACACCAGATCATGGTTTACACTATCCAGTTCATATTTAGAACTAAACATCAACACCCTGATCTGTATGTTATATAATGAAGTAAACATCAACACCCTGATCTGTTTGGCATAATGAAGTAAAAGTCAGCACCTTGATCTGTATGACATACTGAAGTAAAAGTCAACAACTTGATCTGTTTTGGCATACTGAAGTAAAAGTCAACACCCTGATCTGTTTGGCATACTGAAGTAAAAGTCAACACCTTGATCTGTTTGGCATACTGAAGTAAAAGTCAACACCTTGATCTGTATGGCATACTGAAAAGTCAACACCTTGATCTGTTTGGCATACTGAAGTAAAAGTCAACACCCTATTCTGTTTGGCATACTGAAGTAAAAGTCAACACCTTGATCTGTATGGCATACTGAAGTAACAGTCAACACCATGATCTGTTTGGCATACTGAAGTAAAAAAATGTCAACACCCTGATCTGTATGGCATACTGAAGTAAAAGTCAACACCTTGATCTGTATGACATACTTAAGTAAAAGTCAACACCCTGATCTGTATGGCATACTGAAGTGAAAGACAACATCTTGATCTGTTAGGCAGACTAAAGTAAAAGTCAACACCCTGTTCTGTTTGGTATACTGAAGTAAAAGTCAACACCATGATCTGAATGGCATACTGAAATTAAAGTCAACAACATGATCTGTTTGGCATACTGAAGTAAAAGTCAACACCCTGATCTGTATGGCATACTGAAGTAAAAGTCAACACTATGATCTGTTTTGCATACTGAAGTAAAAGTCAACACCCTGACCTGTATGGCATACTGAAGTAAAAGTTAACACCCTGATATGTATGGCATACTGAAATAAAAGTCAACACCTTGATCTGTATGGAATACTAAAATAAAAGTCAACACCTTGATCTCTATTGCATACTGAAGTAAAAGTCAACACCATGATCTGTATGGCATACTGAAGTAAAAGTCAACACCATGATCAGTATGGCATACTGAAGTAAAAGTCAACACCTTGCCATAGTTACCATTGTTATCTTACCTAATTACAGAGAATACATAAAAATGCCATAGTTACACATGGACTGATCTGATTATAGAGAACACATACCTACAACCTACCGCTCTGGTGGCCTAGTGGTTAGAGTGTCCGCCTTGGATGCGGGAGGTCGTGGGTTCGATCCCCAGTCGAGTCATACCAAAGACTTACAAAAATGGTACAAACAAACAGCTTCCTCACTTGGTGCTCAACATTAAGAGGTTAGTATTACGACTGGTTGGCCTGGGGTCAGGATAATGTGACTGGGTGGAACATCATGCTACATGTCTGCAGCATGATGCCCCAGTGCTAGACATCACTATAACCTGCCACACTGTAGACATCATACCAATATGTCTGAAAAATTGTTAAAGCTAGGTTAAAAATCATAATCACATCAAGTACCTACAACTAGTTACACCTGGATTTACCATTGTACCTGACCTGATTGTAGAGAATACTTTCCTGCAACCTACTGAGTCTGGAACAGTCATCACCAGCCATATTGTATCATGCTATCTGTCTTTAATACAATGTGTATTGAGATGCTTATAGTATATGTAAATTGGTTATAGTATATGTAACTAAATTTCTAAAATGTACAAGCCAGTCCATGATTGCAAAACCAAAACAAACATCACTCCTATCAATGACTAAATCCAATATGTGATATCCTAAATCCTACAATGAATGAAATCAAACTGTTCCTTTTCCAGCTATCTTTTGAATATTAATCAAAGATTTATCAGATATGCTACAATGATTTAAAAACATGTTTTTTATGGCACTCTGACTGACACACCCTACCCCTGACAGTATGTGGTGCCTCTAAGATCCAAACAATAAAATTATTTTGTTCTAAGTGTACTTTATAGTTCTCAGCTGTTGATATGTAGATGTGAAACAAATCACCTATGTATCAATACACAAAATATATATATATATATATATATATATATATATATATATATATATATATATATATATATACTAAAGGTGTAGAATCAGCATAAAATGATACTTACCTTATGCATGTTACATTTACTCTTTGATGGTATCAATAATTAGTAATTATTTGCTTCTTTATTCTTTAATTGTATCATATATTGTGTTTTTCAATACATATTGTACTGATACATAGCACTAGTGTATCCTTCTACCATTACTAGTGTCTCTGCTCTGACACATCACCGAGGATCTAGGAAATTAATACATTTCCTAATGTAATTTTCCTGCCTATGTATATTTAGCAGAACTGTACAGGACAAAGTTGTCATGGCACCTGCATGATCATGTTGAATTAATAAATCCTTGAATTTGAATGGGTAAAATATATTAATTGTGCTTTTATGACTGAATTCAATTGCTGGATGCATGAAAGTCAAGTTTATTTGGTTATCTTTACATGAGTTGGGGGTGGGGGATTTGAAAAATGGGACAGTGAATATAATCAGTCTACATAATAGTAGAATAGGGTAAATATACAAATGCAACAATACTCAGGCATAAAATATATTCATCAGAATAAGTCAAAACCTTCACATGGTAGGTATTATTTGAAAAAAATTAATGATTAATAATTGCTATTATGAGATACATTCAAATTTAGAAAGAGAATATGAGGTTAATTGTTCATGTTGATATAGCAGGTACAAGGAGAAAATATTTTTATTCTTAAAGCAAGCATTCCTGTTAACTCCATTTAAAAGGATAGATCTATGACATGAAAATGTACATTTATATACAGATACCAATTTGATTTTGTTTTAATCTTTTCTTCCTCTGTATAATCTGAGACCATCTCTATACACAAACTGGCAGAGTAAATACAGATTCATCACAATACACTACATTGTATTTCCACAGTAAATATAGATCTATCATGATACACTATTGCCACAGTAAATATAGATCTATCATGATACACTATTGCCACAGTAAATATAGATCTATCATGATACACTATTGCCACAGTAAATATAGATCAATCATGATACACTATTGCCACAGTAAATACAGAGATCCACTGTCTGACACTAATGACAAAATAAATACTAGAATTCATTGCACTGATATCAAACCACCACTCTTCTGTCTTTGCAGTTTGATCTTTATGATAAGTGCTAAAAAGACAATAAAGAATGGAACAAGAAACATAAAGCTTGAATAAACAAATTTGTTAAAAATAGTGTTTATGAGAATGCCTCAATTAGACTGATGCTCCAATTGGCAAATTAAACTTGCATCAATTGTCTATAAATCTGTTTCTTCCTAGAATATGATTGACAAAGCATATTTCTTGTTTTCAAACATATTCAAAGGTGATGTGTTCCAGAGTAAATGACTAAATTATTTGACAAAACATCTTATCCCTTTCATCTACAATCAAATTTTAACAATTTATAATAATGAAAACCTTGAATTGAATAATTCAAAGAAAGTCTGCAATATTCTGGGGCTAAAATATGAAAATGACTTCCTGCTCACATTTAATCTGTTGATTACATTAAAACCTTTTTAGAAACAGAACACTGTATTTCACACCAAAAGATTAACAAACAAATGAGAAAACTACAAGTCGGTGATTGAGTTCTGGGAGTACCAAAATATTACTCTTCATCTTTATCACCTGCTTCTTTTGCATCTTTTATATTAGCATATTTATTAAAGATATATATATATATATAGGGGGGAGAGTGTTTTATGACCCAGTTCAATACTGATGTAAACTTTAATACATGCTACATTCTTGAGGTCTAGAAGAAAAGCCACAAGGCATATCAAAGCAGAAGTCATCAATAACTGAGATGTATACATGAAGCTCATGCAGAAAGTGATTTTAAAACATATTTGTAGATGTGCATACTTGTAAATAGCTATTTTCTTTCATAGAGAAATCTTGGAGCTATATATATATATATATATATATATATATATATATATATATATATATGCTGCAGGGTAAATTGGTAGTATATACCTTTAGACATGCTCTTTAAATAAATTATTGTTATGTATTATTATTATTATTATTATTATTATTATTAATAATTATTATTATTATTATTATTATTATTATTATTATTATTATTATTATTATTATTATTATTATTATTTCCCTTCCAATATTTTGTCAATTCATATTCCACTTCTTCTATCAAATATCATAAAGTTGATCATGCTGATTTCTAATATAAATTTTGTGTTGAAGGCTCTTTTATCAAAACATTAACAGTGTACATTTTGTTTTCTATTACAACTGCATGATCATATGAACATGGACTGAGACATGTACACAACAAAATTTACTAAAGCATCCTGGATTCTTAATTTGTAAATCTGCAACAGTTGGCAACTCCAGAATTAACTCAAGTCATCTGATCAATCTCTATTACTGTATTCTCTAAAGAGCAACTGTCATTGATTTTTCCTCCATGAGGATAGATCACTCAGCTGCATGTACTCACCAATCTCATTTAAAATTGCATGTCTCCTGCAAAATATCTGCCATCAAAACCAGGCAAACCATCTGAATACCAGCAACTCTTTAGAAATATCACTGATGCTGACACTTGCCTGGAATAAAACTTTACAGGAATGAATTCAGCCTTTACTGGAATCAAAAGTCCAGTTGTTTGTCTGTCTCCAACTGCCAAATTACATTTATGCCCCTGAGGATCAGTGGTAAGATTACTGGAATCAAAAGTCCTGTTGTTTGTCGGTCCCCAACTGCCAAATTACCAGTGAGCCCTGAGGATCATCAGTGAGATTAGTAACTGATATCAATCATAACTTGATTTCCTTAGCTTGCCTGTCAGGTACACAAAATCCTACCTATTGAAAAGAGCATAATACATCATGGAGAAACTCTTATCAGGTATAAGGACATTATTGAAGCAAGTATTAGATTTTCCAATTACCAAGAAAAATATCAGTTTCAGCACAATCAAACAAACCTTTTGAAGCACGTTTACAAAAGTGGACATCTGGATTTGGTTCTTTCAAGGGCATTCCAAAGAATGAATGTTATATCATGCCAAGGCAAGCTGAGTTAAATGTTTTAGCCTGGGACACAATTAGCTAATTGAGATTTTAAAAAATTGAAAAATTTCAGGACAAAAAAAATTAAATTAAACTATTATTGAAGTAAAATTCAGGAAGCAAATGATGTTTATTTTCTACTCTATGCTTTATTTAAATTGGCCTGGACTTAAAAAATGGCTGCACCAAGTAACTACCCAAAAATTTTTTATGTAACCAGGACCACTGTGATGTGCCGAATATTGAAACTTGTTGAAACTCAAGGTTAAATAAATTGTGCTTTCAAGTTAACAAAATCGAAGCTCAAAGATTGGGAGAAAGTTCAATAATTTTTTTTTTATTTCCTCTCTAAACAGAAAAGGAACGTTTAAGATCAAGTAGCATCTCGACCAGTCATTTTCTATGGCACATGGCATACACATAATAATGCTCCGATTCACATCAGTTCAAAAGAGAAGCACGACAAATAATATGATTTTTCAAAGGAAGTTAATTGCAGCATGTTTTTAACTAGTAAAATCAATCACAGACACATTATTTGGAGGAAAATTTTATCAACAGTTATTTCTGATTGGTCCTGGAAACTTAAGGGCATTCACTTTGAGAAACAATATAGGATCTATATCTTGCAAAAATCCTTCACTCAGATTTTTCTTGAGAGAAGATTAAAGTGACTCAGGAGATACTAGTGAATAATGTTCTTTGAGAACTAGAAATGGGACAGATAGTTGTCTTAGAAAACAGACATAAGATTAGGATTGTTTGTTTGGAAAGAAAAAAGGGCAGTAAAGTGACAGCTTCATACTTCATACTCCCAACGAGGGGAGAAGGAGGAATATGGAAGAAATCCAATGACATTAAAGGGAAATCTACATCTACCGGATGTCAGAATAGCAGGGTCAGAAGAGGACCAAGTACATGACTTACATGTGGGAAACAAGTTGTGAGAAGAAAGTTGACAGGTGATGCTGTGGAGCATTGGAAATTGCACTCAAAGTCAACACTCATAAAAATGTTGAAAAGTTAAACTGCTGTAATTAAATTCTGTCACTGACAATCAGGCAAATTGGAAGTGAATTTTGGCTATGCTTTAATTGAATATACATAATTTAGTAAATCGGTTGCATGGGAATTTAGCTAATGGCGCCAATTAAAAGGAGGGTTTTAATGTTTAAATTCCCCATTGCAATTACATACCAGTTTATTTGGTCTAACAATAAAATTTTAATCACTTTCACATTTTTATTGATATGGGGTCTCTCCACTTATTTTTCAAATCTCCATGACACGTGTACACTCCAAGTATTGTATCTGCTTTTTGCTTGAAAGTTTTTGGGGCAAGAAAAAGAAACACTGTCCTTTATAAGCAGGTATTTGATATAGAGCTGTTAAGGCACATTGTATCCTAAAATTGCAATAAGCTACCTTAACTTTTTACTACTTACATTTTTAAACTTTATCTTTAGTTGGTAACCAGGAAAACAACCAGTACTTTACCCCAATTCATACATACATACATACATACATACATACATACATACATACATACATACATACATACATACATACATACATACATACATACATACATACATACATACATACATACATACATACATACATACATACATACATACATACATACATACATACATACATACATACATACATACATACATAACATACATACATACATACATACTTACATACATACATACATGTACACACACATACATTATTAGTGAAATTAATGTTTGTTCATGGTGCACAGAACAAACTAAAATCAGTGATTATTTGAAGTCAGTGATGATTTAAATTATAAGAGGGATTAAAGTGAGAAGAAACATTAATGAAATTGAACATATGTGTATTTTATGCTTTTGCTCAATTGTGCACATAAAACAAATTTGATATAATAATAATAATAATATTTGTACATGGAAATGTTTAAAAATTTGGATAGTTGGAACTGTGCAAACACACACACACACACACACAACATCTACAAGAAACTTTACCAGTATAACTATATGTAGGTAGAGTATGTGTGTATATATATATATATATATATATATATATATATATATATATATATATATATACATGTTACCTGAATCATCATCCAGAGCTCTAATGCAATAACCACTCTGCCATTATTAAGAATCAACACCTTCACTGAATGCTCAGTCTGTGCCAATAATAACTACCATGTTATTTCCATTAAGTGCCTACATAACTTGGAAGAACAAAGAAGCTCACTTACCACAGAGCTGAGAATTATCATGCATTATCAATATAAAATGACTGTTTTGAAGTAAATTTAAGTCATGTTAACCCATTGATTATATCAGTGGAAACAGCAAATATAATATATGGATTTTTCCCTATATAAGTTAAAAACCCAACTGACCCCAAAACCAAATAAGGGCATGAAAACTCCTTACATATACTTTGCTGTGAGAACAGACAAAGTCATGTCATGTATTACTTATATTGTAGTTCGATTGCAGTTTTCTTTTTTATTTCCTTCTTTGTTCATCAAACTCTGGACTTCCATAATTTTTGCATCCCACTAGTAATCTAAGTCCATTTGGAAACTATCCACTTAGAATATATAAGTTAAGGTCAAACTGCAAAACAGCATAGACTCTAATCTGCCATTTTTATACTATGCTACAAGATAAGGGTCTATTCTGCTCTACTATTTATTGCTCATAAAAAACTGCATAGACCCAAATCTGTGCATTATGTAATTGCAGATATGGTCTATGCAGTTTGCAGTTGAACTGGAATATTTAAAGTATGCATTTTCATATAGATTACCTATAAGATCCACAGTACATTTCTTACATTTTTCATCAAAATCACAATGAAGATATAGTGTTTTTCTCAGTTTCCATATAAATAACGTGTACAGTACAGTGTTTTTCTTACATTTTCCATATAAATTTCAATTAAGATCCAATGTTTTTCTCACATGTTTCATCTAAATTGCAATGAAAATTCAATGTTTTTCTTACATTTTCATATACCAGTGAATATACACTTGTACAATGTTTTTATTACATTTCCATATATCAGTCAATATATACCTGTACAGTGTTTTTATTACATTTTCTAAAAAAATCACAATGAAGATCTATAGTGTTCTTATCAGCATAAATTGCAGTGATGATCTGCAATGTCTTACAACTTCAGTGTATTCATACTTCAAGCAAAGTGTATTTATAATGTACAGTCTCAAAATATAAGCTACAGTATATACCACATGCCAGACAAGATCATGTGCTCCATTCTTAATTTATACAGTTGATTCTACTTGTTTGAACACTCTGGGTCACTGGTTAATATAATACATCTTATTTCCTAAAACTATCTAGTTAATATGATACACCTTATTTGCTTAAACTACCTGACTGTCAATCAACATAAAAAAATCTGAGCTCAGCTTTCAATATCATCCAGTCAAGGAAGAGTCACTCACAGAGAATGACACTCTACTGGCTGAAATTTGTTAGAGAGGAATCCAAAAAGAAGACTGTTCTTCTTGTCCTTACTGCTGTAAGATGACTGCTATGTCACAAATAAAGGATATTAGATCAGCAGCAATTTCATTATGTCAAAACTAGACATGATGTTGATGAAACTTTACTCAGCTCCTAGTGGCCAGTGGTTCAAAGTGCTCTGTGTTAAGGATCACTGCCAATTCACCTCTGTCTGCATGGGTTGAGATCTAAGATTTGGTGAATGTGGATATGTCAGAAAGCTTGCCAGTAGCTTCTGGTAGGTCAGTGGGTTTTCCTGAGGATTTCTCGCTTTCTTCCTCCAACATTAATGCTGGCAGCCATGTATATCGTGAGCTGAAAAAAAGCCCTAAAACAACAACAAGATGGTCACTAAGGCAGCCATGCTGAGAATTCAAACGGCACCATTTTCAATAGGACCAACTAAACCATGGATGAATTTGCCTTTAAAGTTTATCCTCCAAGTAAACTGGAGATTTAGCAATAACAAACATGTAAATGGATGGACAATGATGACAACATGTAAGAGGTCATCCCTTAAGCTATTCTGGCCAATGACCAGTAGAGCTAAAATGACAACCTTTCAAGTGTAATATCTTTTATGACTGATCAAAACAAAATACAAGGCTCTAGAGTTTTATAATTTCCAGTCTGGCTCTAGAGTTTTACAATTTCTAGTCTGGCTCTATAGTTTTAGGATTTCCAGTCTGTCTATAGAGTTTTAGGATTTCCAGTCTGTCTATAGAGTTTTAGGATTTCCAGTCTGGCTCTAGAGTTTTAGGATTTCCAGACTGGCTCTAGAGTTTTAGGATTTCCAGTCTGGCTATAGAGTTTTACAATTTCCACTCTGGCTCTAGAGTTTTATGATTTCCAGTCTGTCTCTAGAGTTTTAGGATTTCCAGTCTGGCTATAGAGTTTTAGGATTTCCAGTCTGGCTATAGAGTTTTACAATTTCCAGTCTGGCTCTAGAGTTTTAGGATTTCCAGTCTGGCTCTAGAATTTTAGGATTTCCAGTCTGGCTATAGAGTTTTAGGATTTCCAGTCTGGCTATAGTTTTAGGATTTCCAATCTAGCTATAGAGTTTTAGGATTTCCAGTCTGGCTATATAGTTTTAGGATTTCCAGTCTGGCTATATAGAGTTTTAGGATTTCCAGTCTGGCTATATAGAGTTTTAGTATTTTCAGTCTGGCTTTAGAATTTTAGGATTTCCAGTCTGTCTATAGAGTTTTTGGATTTCAAGTCTGGTTATAGAGTTTTACAATTTCCAGTCTGGCTATAGAGTTTTATGATCTCTAGTCTTTCTCTGGAGTTTTATGATTTCTAGTCTGGCTCTGGAGTTTTATGATTTCCAGCATGGCTATAGAGCTTTATGATTTCCAGTCAAGTTTGGCTATAGTTTTACAATTTCCAGTCTGGCTATAGAGTTTTATGATTTCCAGTCTGGCTATAGAGTTTTATGATTTCCAGTCTGTCTATAGAGCTTTATGATTTCCTGTCTGGCTATAGAGTTTTATGATTTCCTGTCTGGCTATAGAGTTTTATGATTTCCTGTCTGGCTATAGAGTTTTATGATTTCCAGTCTGGCTATAGAGTTTTATGATTTCCACTCTGTCTATAGAGCTTTATGATTTCCTGTCTGGCTATAGAGTTTTATGATTTCCTGTCTGGCTATAGAGTTTTATGATTTCTAGTCTGGCTATAGAATTTTAGGATTTCCAGTCTGGCTATAGAGTTTTAGGATTTCCAGTCTGGCTATAGAGTTTTAGGATTTCCAGTCTGGCTATAGAGTTTTAGGATTTCCAGTATGGCTATAGAGTTTTATGATTTCCAATCCAAGTCTGATATTATCTAAACTAATGAGCATCAAAGCTGAAGTTCAAAATACAATTTTGATCAGAAGAATTCTAGAATAATAGAAATTTTATAATCTTAACTTTGGTTCCTCTACTGACAAAGTTTTAATTATGACATGATTCTAAAAGCATCATGTATATTTTAGTGGTACGGTGATTGAATTGAGTTTCATAATCACAGCATTTGAGGATCACAGGACCAGATCTCACTGACAAACTTATTGCTTTACAAATTTTACTGTGTCGACATTGTGATATCTAGAGGCTTAAACTAAGTAACAAGACAAAGATAAAACCCAATAAACATTCAAGTTTTCATAACATAAATTTATTTCCCTAAACAATAAAATCCAACAAAGTGAAAGAATGTAAAATAAATGAGTGTGTTAAGTCCAAGAATTTTATCCTAAAGTGTACTATCAATTTAACATTAATCCAGAAACTATCTGAAGTTATTCTAATGACAGTTCTAATGTGTTTCTGTGTTAACATGGTAACACCAATGAAGAATCACAGTTCACCATCCAAAAGTTTTACTTCAAAGTAATCCTGTGAAAGTAGAATATGACCAAGTCATTGAAAGTTTCACATGACTGAACAGAATTATTTAAATGTTGAAGTCCTTGAATAATTTTAAAGCAAACCTCAAGCAAGTACTCTCTGTTTTAGAATAAATATTTGAACTCGGCAGGACCAACTAGCATATAAATAAATTATGATTTCTTCTTGTGACTCTTACAACGGCTACATACAACTGAAGAACTGGTGCTTTAATTCTCTGATATAGTCTCTATACCCACACCAAATCAACAAAATCTGAATCACTAAATATACTCTTAAATATTTAAATCCTTGAATTGTGAAATACCTAGCAGTCATTTTTTTTTTTTTACCTTCTCAAATTATGGAGGCAATCAATACCTAGAGCATGCATGATGTCTCCACAGGACAAATGTACTCCTAGTCTAAGTCATGCTTTAGTGTCCTTCTTTAAAAAAAGCCAATGCATATAACTGGCATTCTTCATTTTCAAGGTATTCTTCATACACAGCAATAAAGTTTGATCAAAATATGTTTATATTTGCTCATGTTATTTTGCTCTCAAACCATTACAAACCAGAATGAGGACCTGGAACTACAAAAACAATGTGTTATCTATAACAGATTTTAATTTTTTAAAATTCATTTGCATATGTACTTGATAGGCACAAAGAAGTCTAAATATGCAATCTATGACCTTTGACTTGAACACTAGGCCAAATAGGTCAGGTTTTCAAACTCACAACAGTATGGACTGGTTGCTATTAATTATAAGACCTCCATTTTGTGTCCACATCAAAGGATATTTGACTTTCCTTGTTAAAAGGTGCATGCTGCTTAAGCTTGCTCCTCACTTGTTGTTGATGTTGTTGTTGTTGGTCTTAATACCATGTTTCAGCACACGATAGGCTATACATGGCGGCCAGTATTAATGGTGGAGGAAGAAACCGGGAAACCACCGACCCACGAGAAGCTACTGGCAAGCTTTCTCACATACATTCGCCAACTCCCAGACTCGAACCCAAGCAGACAGAGGCTCATAACTTGTAACTACACCTATAGTATATGGGTTGAGAGAAAAAAAAACTTCATTTACATATGCATTGTTAATTTGCTTGACTTTAATGTGTAGAATTGAGAAAAAATCGAAAAATGAAATGCAACATTTGCCAGGAAATGATAGCATTTTCTTCTCATCTGAATATGTTTGTGCCATGTCATCATCAACATCTATCAATCTCACTTTAATACTAACCTAAAGAGGATTTAAGCTTAAATCCAACTTACAGATAAAGTTAGCAATCAAGATGCAACACTTGATCCATGACTTTGATAAATTTTGGACTTGAAGATTGAACATTCCCAAGTAGCATGTATGACAAGCCTCACAAAGGCCTTGTCAAAACTCGGCAAATCTCTGTCCTCAATTGTAGGTATCCATCTTAATCTCTGTCCTAATTTGTATGTATCCATCTTCAACATGGGTCCATTCTTAAGTTCTTCCATGTATTACATTTAACAGATATGTCAATAACGAAAAGCAAAATGAACTGGACCCTTAGCAAAGCTAGACTGGTTTCAGTTTAACTGAATTTGTAGAATAAATTCAATTCTATAAAGGAATAAAAAGAATACACAATAAACTTAATTCAGATTGTTAAAGGTACATGTAGTGTTAAATATATTTCTGCAAACAGTTAAACTGCTGTACAACTTGCAATCAATGATAATGAATTATCAGTTCTACATTAGAGAATTTGTTGTTTCATTGTTTTTAGACAATCTGCTCAGTCTAGAAGAACTCCTTATGATAACACCTGGCAAATCTGGATATTCCTAGATTTCAAGTCTGAGTTTGAATAAGTTGAAAGACAAATTCCACACCATGCTTCTTTTGATCAAATGCTGACAGGACTTTAGACTCAATTCAAAGCCTATACTTAGAGAAAACAATACTTCCGTTTATAACTTCCTATCTTGTGACTTTAGAAAGAAAATTTCCCTTTAACCTGTAGCAGGTGTCAGGATGCTGAAAATATGGTAATATAGGAAACTAGTTTTATGTCTTACTTGCTTTTTGGCTCACTCACTCACTCAATCACTCGTTCATTCATTCCTTTATTCATTCATTCATTCACTCACTCATTCATTCATTTTGATAGATAAATTGGGTAGACACAATACTTATATATACCTATTTCATAATGCTTTGATTTCACAGAGCAGCATATATCATCACAGGTAATGTACATAATAATCAAACATCACAACATTGTGTTGAAATTGGTGATAATTTGTCCTCTCTATCTACAAACATTGATTAATTGGTGTTTTCAAATGTTCATGTAGATATAACACTAGCTTCATGTTGTTTTCTTTCATCCCATGATATATATTAGCATAATTTTGGTCCTGTGGCCCTGTGGTCCTGTGGCCCCAAGTGGTACCACATTACATGTATATAATTTTGGTCCTGTGGCCCCAAGTGGTACCACATTACATGTATGTAATTTTGGTCCTGTGGCCCTGTGGTCCTGTGGCCCCAAGTGGTACCACATTACATGTATATAATTTTAGTCCTGTGGCACCAAGTGGTACCCCATTACATCATATTATAACCAGGGAGAACTGAACAAACAAATGAAACTTTAAAAATATTAACTTTGAGGATATAACTCCAAGTTTACAATGCATCAAACTGGGTTAATGTATAGGCCAAGTTTCATCCATTTATTTTTAAGGAATTACTCTTTAAGTGAAAAAGCTGTAGTTGCTGTAAATTATGACAGAATCCTAATAGTGATATGGACTGTACTGTAGTATGTCACAGTCACGAATCACTCTAAATTTGGAATGCACAGGAAAGTGCAATGGGGAAACTTAATGTGTGTGTGTATGTATGTATATGTGTGTGTATATATGTATGTGTATATATATATATATATATATATATATATATATATATATATATATATATATATATATATATATATATATATATATATATATATAACTTCAAGGACTGAATAAATAAGAATAGATTCAAGTTTAAAATGGATATGTATTCTGGGGAATGAATTTTATCGTCCAAAAGCCCATGAAGGACTGCATAATTTTGGCATACCACAAGACATTTTTGCCAGAAACATTCAAAATCAAAGTTACTTGAACATGGCATTTCTAAGCAAAAGTTTTGTCTCAAAGCTATTTTAATTAATAAATTCATCAAACGTTATTGCGTAGAACCGATGTATGAAGTTCTAAGTTACTCTGGGGGACAAAGCCATCAACATTTTGATAAAATAAAGGTGAAAACTGAACAAGACCTACATCTTCTTAATCTAAAGCTATGTATAAAATTTGATTTCATTCCATGAAGTCCTAAATCCATATACCAAATTTTTTTTATTGCCATGAGGTCCTAAATGCACATACCAAATTTGATTTCATTCCATGAAGTCCTTCAAAAGTTTCTGAGTGGAAAAAAAATCAATGCAAAGTTCGAAGTCAAACTTGGTCCAAAACTCCATTGTATTATGCTGACAAATTATGAAAACTGAATTTAACTTGAGTTTTCTTAGCCTAAAACCTCATACCAAGTGTGATCCACTTAGTCTTTCATGTTAAAATAAAATATCTGTCACACCTGACCATATGGAGCAGGACATGAGACAATGGATGGACATTGGTAACACAATAGATCATTCTCCATTGATATAAGGCAGGGCATAAGTAAATTACATGCATTACATTTGGAAATACAAGAAACACTGTAACATTATGAAATCCAAGTAACAAATGACATAAAACATAATTCTGTAACATCATTTTTCAAAAATGACCATGTACATCACAGTATCCTGTGCATCTGTTATTTGTTAATTTTTTAAAATTTTCATGGTGTCAATAACAATTTTTAGAATAAGACACTGCAAAAAGTCACACACACAATTAATAGAAATAAGATAATATCAGGTACACATGATACTATAAAAGAAAGTCAAGCATATTACCTGTATATACAGATAACCTGACAAAAATCACACTGGAGCACAAGTTCTGAGGAGAAGTGAAGACAGTTTCAAGGATTCCTGGTTTAAATCAAAGTTCACAACAGCAGGTACAAGCAACACACAATCAAAACAGACACAACATGTAAATATAGGTCTATCAATCACATGCCACATGGGCTTTATGTAACTGTTTAACTGAGACAGAGGGGTAAATATTTTAAGAGGGGGGACTTGTTTTCACATTCCTGTTTCCTCAGTGCCTGGTTGTCTGATGATGTAATACACAATCTTAGCATACATTTAGATCAAAGTACAATATGTGGTATGGATATATAACAAGATGCCAGAGTAATCTAATACAGGGTCATGGAAGGCAACACTGCTGGTCTACAACTCCCTTCATACAGCATTTCCTTCCTTTTGAAATTGCATTTAAAAGTTCTCATTCACAACCTGGGTGAAAGGCCTTCACTCAATTCAACACTTAAAAGAGATGAATCCATGGCTTTCTTTGAAAGTTCCTCTTCAAACAATATTGTTGGATCATACTATCATGCCTTAAAGAAAGAGCCAATGATTATGCTTATTATGTTTGAAGCAAGTAAACTTACATGAGAGAAAATACACTATACAATTTTATGTAAAGTCTGGCATATATGTAATTAATAACATCGACAGCCTTATAAATTCCCAATAGAGTTATCAATGATCTCTGAAAAAATGCATTGTGCAAAAGTTGTGTTACATTCATTTTATAAATTATAAAAAGAAAAACCACTGCAACCTACTATATATGTTAATAGGCTAAGGCAGGTTAGTGTTCACTGGTATTATCAGTGGATAACTTTGAACCACTTTATATAAAGGTAAGTATGGTAGATAAAATCAGTGTCCTTACTCATTTTAAACTGTACAGCATGTCACATAACCATGTTACCCTATAATTACACAGTAGTAATAAATTCACCTCACTATAAAATACCACACTGCAGACATCTTAGCAATATGAGTGAAAAATTGTTAAAGCTACATTAAAAATCATAATCACTTCACCTCACTGCAGATTAATTTATTTGCAAAGACAATCCAGTAGCAGCAGGGGGCTTCTTAAGGGTGCAACTTAATTTATTTGCAAAGATCAGGTAGTAACAGAGGGCTCCTTAAGGGTGCAGCAGAAGCATGACATGCCTAATCACTGCAAAAAATGAAAGAAAAGGACCTAAAAGGAATCAAAATATCCCTAAAACATATTTTTTTATAAAAAAAAAAAACAAGATAAGAGTATAAGGAGCCAAATAAAAATTATTTAAATAAATTTTTACTGAATTTTATTTTGTAAATACTTAATATTTTATTATGATGTATTATGCAATATAAAAAAAATAATCTAGCTATAAAATAACTTTCTTGCATGTATGCATGCAGGTTTTGGGAGAAAGGGAGGTGATAAATTGGCATTCTATTGTGTAGACAAATGTGGGTTCTGAATATCACTAGTATATCACAGTTCCATAAATCAGGCTCCCACCCAAAACTGAACTGCTACTGACAGCTGATTGGTGGGTCTGAATTCACCTTATCCTGTTATTAGGGAACTTTTTGCAAACAGGTCTGTCAAATTAATTTATGTTGTACAAGGACTCAAAGAAATATAGGTACAAGATGTCATTAATTCAATGACATGTATACTTTAAAAAATCCAACAGGTACAAACTGTCATTAAAATCAACACCATGTGTACTTTAAAAAATCCAACAGGTACAAATTGTTATTAAAATTAAGACCATGTGTACTTTAAAAAATTCAACAGGTACAAATTGTTATTATTATAGGCACAAATTTAGGTTACCTTCATACAAACTGTTATTATTATCAGCACAAATTTATAGCCGTCATACAAACTGTCATTATTATTGGTACAAATATATGACCTTTGTACAAATGTCTTTTTTTTTTTGCAAAAATTAATATTTGTGCAAATTGTCAATATTGGCACAAATTTATGACCTTCATACAAACTGTCTTAATTATCAGTACAAATTTATGACCTTTATACAAACTGTCATAATTATCCCTACAAATTTATGACCTTTGTACAAACTGTCATAATTATCCCTACAAATTTATGACCTTTGTACAAACTGTCATAATTATCATTACAAATTTATGACCATTGTACTATCTGAACCACTTTCAGTCCTTAAAGTAGCTAAAGATAAATATGGCAGTTTCATTATTTATAGAAACCTATGAACTATCAAGGTAAAGTATTTACCAGACATGAAATACCTTTAAGGGGAAAAATCTTCAACTTGTCACATTACTTCTTTACTTCTATTATCACACAGTTCACGGCTGGCTCTCAGCCAATATTATATATTTATAAAAGAATATTTTTTTTTACTACCATGTGACTGTTCTGACCAAGTCATTAAATCAAGCATGATTAAGAGTCTAAAGTAGCTTTGTGGTCTAATGCATTACATCTCCCCTCTGTGTTGGTCTGAGTCTTGGTCTAAAAATGATGGGTTCCCATGAGTTGTGTTTCCTGGTATCGTCCTCAGTCAAATAGATCATGAGCTGAAAATTGGTTTTGTTAAACCCTTCAGAACCAACCTATAACTTAGCATGTTCAAGCAACTTTATGCATGGGTAAGACTGATGCCAATTAGCTCCTGGTATAATCTGCTAACCCTACAGGTCACATTCCTCTCCATTCTGCAATCACTTTTATTTTTCACAATTCATCCCTCTCTATTCTGCACTCACATGTATTTTTCACAAATTAGTTCACCACACACAGTAAATGCATAAATCAAATGCTGGTGAGACTGAGAGAGGGGAAATTAAGCATTTCAATTAGGCTTGAAATACCCTCAAAATAAAATATGTTTTAGCTAAAGTTTTGATATCATTAAAAAAGCATTAAATCACAAAAAGTGAAAAAATATGTATCATAGTAATTATAGGATAAATCTTTTAGAAATTGTCCCAACAATATTCTGTTTCTGAACAATAAAGATAACAGTAAGAAAAGTCCCAGTAAAAGTGGATACAGACTAACACTTGTACAAGTGTTTCTAGTTCCATGATAAAAAAAAAAAAACTACTAGGGTCATTTGGTTAGAATATGATTTTTGCCTGATCATTATATGCTTAAACTGAACCAATGGCTGCATAAAATTGTATTCCTTTAAATAATTCCTGTATTGGTATTTTCTCATTAAAAGATATAAACTCTCTACATAAATACTTAAACAAATTCTATTTGATAACAACTTGCTATAAATGGATTCTACCAACAAGTATCAATACATGGAATCAGTACACAATTAATAAAATCCGGTTCAGTACCCACCAATGTAGTCCCAGTCTATTTTTAGATCACTTTTTCCAGTCTAAATTTGGTGGTGATACTAGAGTTAGATTTTGGCATTCTTGGTAAGGATTTAAAGGCAATTGATTATTCTTTAAAATGTGAGCTTATGGTGTGGTTGTCTGTGTGTATTTCGTCGACAGTGCACATTGAGTAATAAGGTCATGGTGATGATCCGGAAGTGAAATCTGTGTTCCGTTGCCTGGTGTTTTGTTTACAATTCAGCCTCTCAAAAAAATGCAGGTCAACCCTTGACAAGAATTAAACTGTAAAGTCATCTTTGAAGGTATTTTAGATTAACATATGATTTGTATTGATTGTCACACAGTGGAAAGTTCAGTACTGAGGAACAAATGTAGAGAACATATAGTAAAATTAATTGTGTACTATGGCCACATGCACAAAGACAGCCATTATTCAGTCAGCCTTTGTACACTATGTCCAGCAGGTGCTTATATATCCTTATATATATAATAAGCATAGCAAGGGATATGATGGCTAATACTAATACTAACTACTATAATTATTTCAAGCTCTGGACTAATCCCAACACTCAGAAATCAATAATTTTGTAGGATCTTTTTTAATTGCATTTTGTTTATCTTGGAAATTTAATTAGCAGGCAAACAAAATGGCTAATCTGGAAACCAGAAACCAAGCTGAAGTCCTCCCTTTCTTTATGTGTTATAATAAATCTATGTTACAGATTACTATGAAACCTGTAAGGAAAGCATCATCCCAAATCTTGACATGTATATGTATATGTGTATATATATATATATCTATATATATATATATATATATATATATATATACATATATATATATATATATATATATATATGTATATGTATATGTATATATATATATATATATATATATATATATATATATATATATATATATATATATATATATATATATATATAATTGTTCAATTATATGTCCTCCTACAAAATTAGCAAAAATACCCTAGAAGACAATGTCATCCTGACAAAACATCAAGACCATGGAAGGGGGGGGTAGATGTGGGGCTGGTAGGTTCTGGCACTCTTTAATGGCTTAATACACATTTTATAATCACAATGAGATTTATAATTATATGGTATAAATTACTTTTAGTTTCAAGAAAACCAATCATTAAAAACAACTCCATGATGATTCAACATATCATATAGATGCATGCATGCCAGGGGCCCCGAGTGGCCGAGTGGTCTAAAGCGCTGTCCGTTACGGATCACTGCCATCTCACCTCTATCTTCGTGGGTTCGAGTCTAAGATTCGGCGAATGTGGATATGTGAGAGAGCTTGCCAGTAGCTTCTCGTGGGTCGGTGGTTCTTTCCGGTGATTTCCCGGTTTCTTCCTCCACCATTAATACTGGCCGCCATGTATAGCCTTTCCTGTGCTGAAAAATGGCGTTAAACCCCACAACAACAACAACAACATAGATGCATGCCTCACTGTGTACCTGCAAAACATTTTTGTGTACAGTAAAACCTGTCTTGAAAGACCACTGATATGTGAGACCACCTGTCTTGGGGGACCAAATTCTCAGTGCACAAATTTTTGATTATATAGGATTGTGACCTGTTATGGAATACCACCTGGCTTGACAAACCATGATTTTTTTGGTACAAGAGGTGGTCTTTCAAGACAAGTATCACTGGATTTTGTACAACAAACAAGATGCCTTTAGTTAAACAAGTAGAGACATTTGTTTCATACAAAAACCAGCAACATTGAAACTGAATTTTTAAAAACTGTTTTATAAGTGACATACTGATGCAATCATTTCATTGCAGGTAAGTGTAAACTTCTGTTTATCCTTCAGCAAATTTCTGAGTGCCAATTCAGAAATTTCAAGTTCACTTCTTACAATGGAACTTTTGGAACCATATCTATGAAGCAAAGCTTTGAGTTCACAGGGTACTACTTTGCCTTGCTTTCTATGATCACATTTGTGAATGAGGGTTAAAGTAATAACAGTGTCTGAGTGGTCAACTGAAATGACCCATAACCATGACTAGCTCTTACTTGGGTAGGATTTACATTTATTTTAATGTTTTCATTTGTTTTGTTCCCTTTATTTGATTTCATCTAAAACACACAATTATCTGGATAATACCAAGCAGGTCAGCTTGTTATTGAATGTAGCAATACCACAAATACCCCAGCAAAATAGAGATCAAAACATAGTAAATTAGGTTCCTACAGAAATGCCTGCAGACATAGGTAGGACAGCAGATTGACACTTTTCACATTTTAAAGCAAGAGGGCATTACCCTGAAACCAAATTAGTTGTGGTGGTTATAGGGTTTAACACCATTTTTCAGCACAAGATAGGCTATACATTATGGCCAGTATAAATGGTGATCCTGAGAAAACCCCAGAAAGAAACCAAATTAGAATATAGGACTAAAATACAAATTTCATTTGACAAAACTTATTTGTTTTTTTTATTTCTTAAAGCATTGCCACCTGTAGGCATTAGTGACATTTTTGTTGATCAATTTTTTTTAAAGATTGTTATTTACAGTATTCTAAGAATATTTTAGTAACAAAAATGAAACAAAATATTGGACTTATTACAAGCTACAAATTTCATGATGTTTACTGAAATTTCTGGACACTAACTGCCATTTTTAGTGATACCAAGGTATCATTTACCAGTTTTTATAATGATTTTTATGACATTTAACAAGCCAGGGGGAATTTTGTTAACAGCCAGCACTGCAAAATGGACAAAATTTATGGGTTGTTTTTATATAATAACTAGATAGTACATGTATTATATATCCTATGCTTCAATGCATGGCAGATATACTAATTGCCATATGTGACAGACTAGTGAACTACCTGGCAGACAAAAATGACTGCCAGATATCATAAAACAATGAGCTACATCTGTAACAGATAAGGGCCAGCATACCTTCCTGCAAATCATCACTGGATGCAGCTGGGGCATCAATAGCAGCATGTGCTGAGAGGTGCATAATTACATATCCAATCAACACCAAATAGTTAAAGCTGTATCCTGGCCATCAACAAATAATTACTATTGTTCAAAAGTACTCAAGTTTCCTGACCCTATCCCCAGTAAGTAGTTTCAGTAGATGCCCATCAAGTAATTCTAATGACCCATTCCTGACAGGGTGGCATCTGTCAATTAACTATTGCAGAGATTCAAATAAGCATCTGACCATTTTAGTCATCCAATCCAGAATCAATGCATAATCAGGTGGGGCAGAAAAGTTTAGCTGCTTGACAATCTGACACTTTTTATCAAATTTTCATGAAAAATTTATTTTGAGTTAAAAAAAAAAAATGACAAGAGAGACTAAAAATTTATGTGAAAATGTAATTTTTCATTTTTGATTAATGTATTGTTAGTTTGTAGAGAAAAGCAATTCAGAAATTATTGGTATTTATTTTGTGTTTATTGATTGTTTCTTAACAATGGAAAACTTTCAAAACAAAAAGCAAGGGTTTTAAGGTAATGTACAGTCATAACATCTTCCATTTTCCTAAGGGGGGGATGGCTGAATACATCACAGGTCATGTTACATCTGCTGTGTTGCATATAAAATCCCAAACATAGTGGAGACAGTGCCCCCCCCCTCTCCAAATTTGTGGGGCACAACATTTTAGAGGAACAAAGGCAAATAATATTACATGATGCATTAATAAATGCTATAAAAATAGATATTGTAATGTACACTCATTATCTACCAGCATGTATTTTAATAAATACCAATATTTTCTGAATTACTTTTCTCTACAAACTAACAAATCATTAATCAAAAATGACAAATTACATTTTCACATAAATTTAGTCTCTCTTGTCATTTTTTCAAACTCAAAATATATTAAATTTTCTCACACTAATGACCATCAAACACTTA
Organism: Potamilus streckersoni; assembly: GCA_016746295.1. NCBI lineage: Eukaryota > Metazoa > Mollusca > Bivalvia > Unionida > Unionidae > Potamilus > Potamilus streckersoni. Next base: position 2,203,814 of record JAEAOA010001808.1, on the reverse strand, counting down.
ACACTGCAACTTGGCAGACTAATCCTTGAATGAGTTCATTGCCAGGTACATTATTTCAAAATTGATACTCATTACTATCTAAGTTGTCACTGCCTTTTGCAATTGTGGTCATTCCTAATGTCCACAGAAACATGAATGGATATCTAATAATAAAATGTAAGTGTATTTTTCAGAATAATTTACTGATCCAACAAAGTGTCCTCAGGAGGGTGGACACTGTCATGATTTGCCAGACAATGGACAGCACACACTTAATGCAGGACACAGTGTCTGTAAACATAGACAAATTGGAATATATGCCTCAATATTATTGTTTCTCTGTCAATTTGTAATGGGAATAAACAGATTTGATTCACTCAAGCAAAAACCCAAATTGTTAGACAATACATGCTTAACTGGAAATATGTTTCTCTCTTAAGTGATTTACAAAATTATATGTACAACAATTTTTGTCTCAAAGCTAATGAAGTCTTGTCTGTATCCAGCCTTATAAAGTATAAACAGCTGTACCCTCTGTAACAAGGAATGGAAATAAAACTTCTCATGTGATATCTAAGGTGTCAAAAAATGAATCTTAAAAAAAAAAACCTGCAGTCTTGGGGATGCAAAACTGGCCTGAAGCAATCTCCTGCAAGTCATAAAAGGCAACTAATGAAGGCAGGAGCCATGAAGGTTCAGTGGTTAGTGTGCCAGACTCACAACCAAGAGGGTTCTGGTTTGAATTCTACCACCATGTTCTGGTTGTGTCTGCTAATTGTTCATGTGCTTGGGCAAGGCAGTATACTCAAATTGCCATAGCACTCAAAAATCTGCTTGTAGATACATTGAACCAAACTGTACCTTCAAGGTTAGGTGCAGGTAAAGTGAAACTTATCCACATGCACATTTGAAAAGAAGAGTAAAGCCAACAACAATTATCTTGCCTTTAGAATGAAAGAATGAAAACAAAGGAACATTACCTGCAGAATGGAAAGCAATATTGTCCTGTAATGTGATCTAAGTTTCAGTTTATAATGAGGTCCAAACATCTTAAACTTTAGGACTATGTTTGAATAGGTACAGACTGATATAAAGACCTTTTTCAGTTACCTTTATTTGTTTACATAAATCCATTAGAGCTCTTACAAACTTCCCTGAACCAGAGGTCCATTAAAAAAAACCTACACACCTTACTGCTGTCTATTATCAGAGACCTGTAGAGCTGTATAGACATGTAATACACACAGTCTGGTAAATATTTACAAACAAGACTCCTGTTTCTTTTGACAGTTCTAATTTATCACTGCTTGGTCTATGTAATCTATACAAAAATTAACCTTCTATTTATTGAGATCATTTTACAACAATGCAAATTCAACAAAGAATATAAAATGTAAAACTTTGCTCAAAGTAAATGTGCTTAGCCTATCATTAGTTTCAAGAGATCTTTCTTCCTTTTCAAAATCCTCTTCAAAAGATCTATAAAACTGTTTTATTTCACCAATACAATGTCAAAGATATACATGCATGGACCTTGTCTCAACTTTCCAGTCTGAGAATAGGCTATTGATGTCTCCAGACTAGAGCCAACAACAACATCATCATATTTATATAAAGTAACTAAACTTCTAGTAGGCTAAAGCAAATAAGTTGTTGTTATTGTTCTGGGGCTTAACGCCATTTTTCAGCACACGATAGGCTCTACATGGTGGCGGCCAGTATTAATGGTGGAGGAAGAAACAGGAAATCCACTGAAAGAACCACCGACCTACTACGAAAAGCTACTGACAAGATTTCTCACATATCTACATTCGCCAAATCTTAGACTGGAACCCACTGCAGATAGAGGTGAGATGGCAGTGATCCGTAATGGAGACCGCTTTAGACCACTTGGCGGAAGCAAATAAGTAACTGCGAAGTCAGGCTTTCTAGACTACTTTTTTTGATTCACACAAATGTCAGTTCCAACTGCATATTGCATAGATCAATATCTGCTAGCGCATAAAGAGCCTGCAGATCTGGCTCTATGTGGTTTGTTCAGAGAAATGAAATAAGCTACACAGACACTGAGCTGCTGGCACTTTAGGTGCTGAATAATTGGAATCATTGTTGTTTTAAGTTAAACCTGGTTTATTGGCGAGTACAGTGTGTAAATATAAATATGATGTAGATTAATACCATTTTCCCTAACCCAAGACAAACTATCTCTGTCTTACCTTTGCATATCAAGACAAACATACTGTCCCTTGTTAAAACATATATAAAAAAACCTAGTTTCCACAATGATAAGCCTGTACCTGCAGGGGTGGCCCATCCATAAAGATGACTAGGCAGTTTCCAATGTTGCCATTAAATGAACTGCCAAATCTGAGGAGAAATTATTGTCTGACTGCATGGTTCACCCAGGGCACAGTTGCTGGCAGATATTCTTGGGCTGCCTCTGCATACCTGATAATACAACCACCTTACACTTTAAATTTGTCTGAGCAAGTTAGAAATGTACTCCATAATAAAGTCAGTAAGAGTTATCAAATGTTCTAATGTAGCCACAAATTACAACATCTAAAAAAATGCAATTGATTGAGACAATTAGAAACTCAACCTTTTCACTATCTTTTCCCTCTGAAAAAAAAAACTTAGGCACAAACCTAAGGGGAGGTTTGGGAGAGGAATATATGTCCCTTGGACTGTCACCCAATCCTTTCTTAGGAAATGAAGGTGAATAAAGATTATTTTCTCTTTTTGGATCTTTAGTGATTTTGTTTGAGGAGGTTACACATTGCACTGAGTTTGCATCTATTGGGAAAACTTTGTAGATAGCTCCTGAGAGTGATTCACTTTAGCATGCCTCATGGTCCCTAAGAGTGATTCACTTTAGCATGCCTCATGGCCCCTAAGAGTGATTCACTTTAGTATGCCTCATGGTCCCTAAGAGTGATTCACTTTAGCATGCCTCATGGCCCCTAAGAGTGATTCACTTTAGTATGCCTCATGGTCCCTAAGAGTGATTCACTTTAGCATGCCTTATGGCCCCTAAGAGTGATTCACTTTATTCACTTTAGTATGCCTCATGGCCCCTAAGAGTGATTCACTTTAGGATGCCTTATGGCCCCTAAGAGTGATTCACTTTAGTATGCCTCATGGCCCCTAACAGTGATTCACTTTAGCATGCCTCATGGCCCATAAGAGTGATCACTTTAGCATGCCTCATGGCCCCTACGAGTGATTCACTTTAGTATGTCTTATGGCCACTTTAGTAATGCCTCATGGTCCCTGACAGTGATTCACTCATTGCCCCTGAGAATGATTCAGTTTAGTAATGCCTCATGGCTCCTGAGAGTGATTCAGTTTAGTACACTTCATGGACCTGAGAATGATTTACTTTAGTATGCCTCATGGCCCTTGAGTGATTCACTTTTGTATGCCTCATGGCCCCTGAGAGTGATTCACTTTAGTATGTCTCTTGGTCGCTGACATTGATTCAATTTAGTAATACCTCATGGCCCCTGAGAGTGATTCACTTTAGTAATGCCTCATTGCCACTTTATTATGCCCCATGGCCCCTAAGCTTGATTTACTTTAGTATGTTCATGGCCCCTGAGTGATTCACTTTAGTATGCCTCATGTCCCTGAGAGTGATTCACTTTAGTATGACTCATGGCCTCTGAGACTGAGAGTGATTAACTTTAGTATGTCTCTTGGTCCCTGACATTGATTCACTTTAGCAATGCCTCATGGCCCCTGAGAGTGATTCACTTTAGTATGCCTCGTGGCCCCTTGAGAGTGATTCACTTTATTGCCTCATGACCCATGAGTGATTCACTTTAGTATACCTCATGGCAACTTTATTATGCCTCATGGCCCTTTAGTGATTCTCTTTAGTATGCCTCATGGCCCCTGAGAGTGATTCACTTTAGTATGCCTCATGGCCCCTAAGTGATTCACTTTAGTATTCCTCATGGTCCTTGACAGTTATTCACTTTAGTAATGCCTCATGGCCCCTGGGAGCGATTCTATTTAGTATGCCTCATGGCCCATGAGTTATTCACTTTAGTATACCTTATGGTCCATGAAAGTGATTCATTTTAGTATGCCTCATGACCCCTGAGTGATTCACTTTAGTATGCCTGATGGCCCTTAAGCTTGATTTACTTTAATGTGCCTCATGGTTTATGAAAGATTCACTTTAGTATACCTTATGGCCCATGAGAGTGATTCACTTTAGTATGCCTCATGGCCACTTTAGTAATGCCTCATGGCCACTTTAGTAATGCCTCATGGCCACTTTAGTTTGCCTCATGGCCACTTTAGTAATGCCTCATGGCCACTTTAGTTTGCCTCATGGCCACTTTAGTAATGCCTCATGGCCACTTTAGTAATGCCTCATGGCCACTTTAGTTTGCCTCATGGCCACTTTAGTAATTCCTCATGGCCACTTTAGTAATGCCTCATGGCCACTTTAGTAATTCCTCATGGCCACTTTAGTAATGCCTCATGGCCCCTAAGCTTAATTTACTTTAGTATGCCTCATGGCCCCTGAGTGATTCACTTTAGTACACATCATGGCCAACTACAACTGGTCAGGATGCAGTATGAAGGATCCATACTTATATAAATAATCCTTCAAACCAAGTGAAGCCATTGTTGGGATGAGTTCCCTGAAGTGGGTCTCTGCTTCCAACAGAGAAGTCCCAAGAAGGTCTTTACTGTGGTTAAGTAAGCACAGCATAACAGCAGATATGAGGAAGTTCTGCTGATCAAGCCATTGTGAAGAAAATGCATGGTCACAAGGGCTGAGATGAGGGCAACATGTAATGCAAAGATAACAAATAGCCAAGGCTTTTTGTCAATAGCTTTAATTGATTTAATGGGAAGGCATGTTGGATATAAGTAAATATATCTACTTGTGAGGCTTAATTGGTCAGGTCAAAGAATGTACCTGGCAACTCAAAACAGAGATCATAGGTCTCAATGCAAGGAAGGAATGGACCACCCTTTATGTCACCAAGCAATGACTTAGCCTGTTGAGAACTTCTGTGATACATTCTCAATCATGAGGAATGATGAAGAAGCAGGAGAATTGGCTTCGGTTGAGTCCCAGATATCTTTTCCAAAATGGAAAGGATATTTATAGCTTGTGCACCAGATCATTTTGGGCTCAAGTCTGTGCGTAAAAGACCTCATTTACTGCCTTATCAAAAGACCAGATTTCCTCCTCTTGGTTCAATTCAGAGAAGTTGGTGGACCTGACAGGAGACATATGATATATGAGCTCTCTTTTCCATATCATACCGAGTAATGATAGAAGTTCTTGGATAAGGATGAAATTGATTGTCTTTCCTAGATTATGCTATGTGTCCAGCCTTCCTGGTGGATGCTGCCTGATGAGGAGATGATGGAAGAACACAAGCTGTTGCATCATATCGACTTTAGGTCAAGGACCCAGTGGCCCAAAGGGGAAAATGATACAAATTACTCTGAGGTGGATGGCCATGCACTCTTTAATGATTCATTGAGATAATAATCGAAGGGATACAGATCCCCTTTACCTAGTCTGGACCCAGAGCGCAGACTCCTAATCCTGCATACAGTCTAATGGTGGAGTGGGGAAAGAGGGCACTCACTCTGATCCCTATTCCCATACAATGAGCCCTCTAAGTTAAACTACTGGTGGAAAGTCAGCTACTGGTACAAATGACCGATGGCTGGTGTCTGGTGAAAGATGACCAGTCAAAGGGACAAACTGACCTTTGACTGGTCACCATACTCTGACCATTCATGATGGCTACTAGTGACATCTTCATTAATGCACATATTTAACATAACAAAATTAAACAGTCATAATTTTTTTAAAAAATTATCAAATTTTCAGGAGTTGGACAGAATATACTGAGAATTCATTTTACTCTTATGGAATGGTTAAACTTAAATAAAGACATCAAATTAAACTCACAAATAAGTAGAAGATACTCAGTTCTTGTCAGCCATCAGCTAACACTAAACCTTCAGATCAGTACCATATATATACTGATGTACAAGCCCAGTCCAACTGTAAACCACATAATGTGCCAGCAGATCAGGGCATATGCTGCTTCTTTTACTGCCTATTCCTAACACTCTGTAGAGACCTTGCTCTATCAGCACATAATGCAATGGCAGATCTGGGTCTGTCCTGTTTGCAGCTTGACTTGACTTGTAAGTGAGCATAGATGGTAACTATGATTCATCTGTTTTATGAACTTCTGACCAGAGGCCACTGACTGCCTGGCTATAATTTAAGACCATATTACTAACCTCAAAGGAAAATAGCATTACACAGGCCATTAACCATATTTATCCAATGATAAGCCTATACTAGCTTTCAAGCCCACCCCATATTATATAAATTTGTGAAAAAATGGCAAAATATGCAAGCAGGGGTATTGATAGCAATAATGGGTGTTGATAGCAATAACAGTTGGCCATAGTCATCAATGTCTGATAATAAGTCCACTCTCTACTTTTTAACAATATTTAACCTATTCACCATGTATATCAATCAAGTTTTAAAATTCAACTTTGTAACTTCCTCTATTCCTGAAATTACCTTTTCAAATGTGATTAATGAGAGCTTTCAGAATGTGTAAGAACCGTCCTGAACATGAGACATGTAATAGAACTGAGTGATGTATTAGATATTAAACATGGAAATTTCAATTAAGCTAATTAGCTCTTAGTTGAGAGGCTGCATAAAATTTACTGAGGTGTGATTTTCAATCCTTTGAACATTATATAAATATAAAATACACAAGTTGGTCCTTTTTTTAAATGAATAAGATGAGGCAGAAAAACAATCTTAGTTTTTATTTGGTCTTGCATTATATGGATCAACACAGTAATGTGACAGGGAGCCAAAATGTAGTTATTGTTGTTGTTGGGCTTAACGCCATTTTTCAGCACATGATAGGCTATTCATGGCAGCCAGTATTAATGGTGAAGGAAGAAACCGGAAATCACGGGAAAGAACCATTGACCCACAAGAAGCTACTGGCAAGCTTTTTCACATATCCACATTTGAGGAATCCTAGACTCAACACAAGCAGACAGAGGTGAGATGTCAGTGATCTGACCACTCAGCCACTCGCCCCCCCCCCAATGTAGTAAACTGCCTTGTCCAGGGATACACCATAGAAGCCAACTCCAGCTGATCTTGTGGGTCTTTCTACTTTAATAATATTAGATGTACATGTAAGCACATCATTTGGCACTAGATTTTCAGATAGTATCTATTTTTTTCTCCCCCTCCTTACCTATCTCAAAACAAGAACTAAAAACAACTGAGGATATGTGGTGGGATCATGAAACTGAAGGATCTCCTGATAGTGTGGAAGGATTTATTAGTTCATGATGAAGGCTTTTTTTATCCATGCAGTGAAAACTTCCTTACTTGAGATCTATTTTTCCAACTGAGAATATAATGACTGCCTTTCAACTCCCCAGATGTTAGCAGTTATATCATTACATGCAACTACTGTTACAGGAACCACTGGCTGATCAGAAAGTCATCTGTTTTTTTTTACACTTTGTTCATAGACCCTTATCTACCACAAGCCTAGAAGGTAACATAAATTTCGGTACAGACAGAAGGATTAGACTTAGAAATTGGCTGTTCCTTCTGAATCTTGACTAGTCCTTCTGATAAAACAATGATACATTTTAAAATTTAAAAGCCTTTAGTTGACTGAAAATATGAAAAATATTTCTCTGACATGAAATTTACTAGCAATGGGCTACTGCTAATTTGGCCCTCCATGCTGGAGGTATACTATGCAATGGTAGATCTCAGTCCATGCAGTCTGCCACTGAGTGCATGCTAATACAGGTAAAGATTGTCTATAGGCATCTGAAAATCTAATATATGTGTTTCTAATGGATAATGGAATTTAGAATTTACAGTAAAACTTTGTCTTTCATATAATACACATCATTATACTCTCTTTAAGAGGGCCTCAACAGAGAATAGCCCTTGACTATTGAATAATAATAATAATAATATTATTATTATTATTATTATTATTATTTATTTAGATGGGACATACATATGTCCTCTTTTTATTATGCAGTAGTATGAATGCAGGCAGAAAAGACATTAACAACTGTGTAACTGAGTTCTCAATATTGTGAGCCCTCATTTTCAGACTATCAGACATGCCCGTTTTTGACTTTCTTACAAACAGGTCTTTAGACCATTCCCATGGTAAAAGCCCAGAAGTTCCATTAAAAAAACAAATATATATCCTGTATTAAGCACAGTATCTTCTAGAGGCATGCTATATAACTGTATCATGTTTGCTAAGCACCCAACTAAAGCCATGCATAGCCTATAATCAGACAAGTCATGGGATTAGTACCATGGCATTGTGTTAGATTTCTAAAGATTGCCATGGGGTTAGTGTTAAAGTTTTAAACAAGGTTACCAAGACCAGCCAGAGACCAAATATTTGAGTCTGCAAAGGGGAACCATCACGGTCACATCATTTAATAAAGGTTTGTTATTATCAAAACTATGTTAAAGGATATTTTAAGGATAAAAAAAAGTCCACAGGGTGAATCGGGTGTGTTCTTATCCATCTCCACATTGAAGGATATTGTCCACTAAGTTTGGTTGTATTGGTCCACAGTGATATCCAACCAGAATTGAGACAGAGGGTGTGATTAAAATGATACCTTCTGAAATCATTAGAGAAATTTAGTATTCACCTGGAAGGGTTGCAAATCAATAGGTTTTACTCTGAGAAAGAAGCCACTCATAATCTGGCAGCTGAACTTAGAGGTAGATTCTAAGGAAAGACAAAGCTTGAAAAAGGTAAATAAGTTATTTGCTCGATTTTTGCAGAATATTACAGCTTCATAATTATAATTATTTGTGGTATGTACACCTAATTAATTAGATCGTTTAGTATGTCGAATCACCTTTGCAGTGTTTCATTTACATGAGTATTTGAGAAATGGGCTTCAGCCTTACGTAGAGAATTATTAGATGCGAAGCGGAATTATGTAGATTGTTAGCTTGTGGTCATAATTAATTTTGTAATTTGCTATTTGGTTACTTTGTAGTAAACTAGTGCATTAATGCATTATGTTAGAATTTACATATGCTTGAATTGTGAATTTGGAAGCGTTGTTTAAGTATGTAATATTAGTTACTATTGACATATGCATATTTCAGAGCATGGATATTTGAATATTTGTGTTACTTTGCATGAGATGTAAGGTAAAAGAAATGTGTCTGATTATTGTAATATTGTTTAGTATAACATGACTAGGAATATGAACTGATGTGACAGAATTTATTGATGTATGTATAAAAAGTAATTGATACTGCACTGTACTATGACATTTCTTTTATCATAAAAGAATGTACATGTATCTCGATTTGAATGAATATATGATCGAAGAAATTTAATAGCCATTATCTGATAATAGGCTGCGTGTAATGTGAAATGAGAGGGCTAAGGAAAAAGATTGTACCGTCCTTGTTTCACAGAAAGCTTCTAGAGGATAGAGAACTTCTGATTCCATTGGGTCCCAAGTCTTCAAGAGTTGGAGATGGAATTGAGACTGTAACCGAGACAGAAAGAATTTCGAGAGAGGTCGAGGAGGAAGAGAAGACAGAATTGGGAGAAATAAGAGAGAAAGGATACAATAGACGAGTAGAAATACAAGGACAGGTGGAAGTCAATCTCATGATGAAGCCTAATTGGAAATTTGAATCATTTGATTATTGAATTGTTATTCATTGAATTTCATTGGGTCTTTTTTTTTTTGTATATTTAACCATCAAATCGACAGCATTACTAACTGGGGCTCAGAGCATTACATTTATCTTTCACTAAATTTAACTTCCAACAAAACAGAGCCTGGATGGGACTTCTATAATAGTTTAAATTAAATACTAAGAGCAACCCATCCCATCCATTTAGTTTGCCACACTGTATTACCAGTATACCAATATACAGGGGTATTTTTTTCCAGGGACTATAAACCATGCTACTTTATAACTCTACAGGTACTACAGTAGTTAATGTCAGTAATAAAAGTATGGAAATTCCACAGCGTAATCTTATTACAACTTGAACGATATCAAGAGTGTTTTCAATATTCATGACAAATTAATTTTCAAAAATATCATGTTTTACAAAATGGTTGTATATGTCACAAATTATGGGTAAATATTAAAAATATAATCATATTTGTGGTCCTTTTTTATTTGACATGTTTAAAATATGCCAATGCGGTGACAAAGTCAACCGTTACAAAACATTTTCAGGCCAACCAGTTTAAAATTTTAAAAAATATAATGTTTTAATTATTTACTAGTATATGTGAATGTGGTAAATACATACATTTATTGGTAGGACAGCAATTTTCTGGAAGCACCAGTATTTAACATTTTTCAAGTCTACTAAAACAAGTTCTCATTTGTTCAGTACATGTGTTTATATCTACCGACCCTTTCTGATATTTATCTTACTCTGGTGTTGGCATTCTTCTCAACATTTCCCTGCCTATTTAAAAAAAAGTGTTGCAAGTAAATTGTAAGTTCCCTATCAACACTTCCAATTTTAATCAGCAAACTCTTTAATGTTATCATCTTTTCTTTCACAGTATCAGCTATAGTGTTAACTTAATTATCTCATTTTAGTTACAGCTTTTAGATTACAACTTGTACAACAATTAACTTACACCTTGCACATCCATCTCCTATAAAGCACTACCCCCTTCTTTTCTTTTATTTCATGACAATTTTTAAAAATTTTTAAAAATTTCCAAATAATATCATGAATATAATACGGTGTTATATTGCTATAAATCTGAGCAAGATAGTGTTCCATCTTTAGATGGAAATAAAGCACAAAAGTGACAGAATCCTGACCCAGAACATTGAAGTTTTAGTTCCTAATAAAACTGCAGTATATTATGGCATGTATCGCAGTATGTACAGAAATAATACAGTATACCAAAATTTTCATGGTACCAGCTCTAGTATTTTCAAATGTCACTCATACCACTGTCACAAGCCATAAGAGAAAATCTGCTACGCTCACTCTATGTATCCCTGGTTGCCATGGTAAATTTTTCACATCACTGATGAATATGCATGAATTGGCTTTGCCAATCATTATGAGCACAAGTAATATTTTCTTGCAGTGTTGACCCAGCATGACATTTTATGCTGTTTTGAATAAGCTGATAAAATTTTTGTTCTTTTTATTGATTAATAGCATAGACACTTCCATCACTATGTAGGAGATTGTTACAAACAATGTAACAGAGTTAACATATTATTGTTTATTTGTATTCATGAAAAATATGGAAATCGTGTTGCACTGCAAACTGCCAGCCATTGTTTGCAACAACGCTCATACTTAGATATTCTTTACAGTTCATTTGCATTTTGCAGAAAATAAATCTCAATTAACTAATAGCGCTTAAATTTGTTGTATAAACTCAGATGGACTATCAGATATTGTAAAATGTAATGAATGTTTATTCCAAAAGTTTCAACTGGTGTTTTAGCTTAAATACACACTTCCATTTCTTTTTTAAACTTAATTCCTTTCCAGCATGGTTTAACACACATCTGCCAAAAAATCAAGAAATTCCTATAAAAATGTGGCTGCTATCTAGAAATGTGGAAGATGTTTGATAGCATGCGACAAATGTCTAAGTTAGAGGCTTAATTCTCTGAAAACTGACCCAATCCCTTTCAACTGGTACCCTACCATCTTTGTTTTTATTAGTAATGTCACATGACCACAATGTGATTGATTGATTGGTTGGTTGACTGATTTGTAGTACACTACCTTACTAGATCAAGACATTTGTTCTTATCATATTCCTTGTCCTTTACATCCTTTCCACTTCATCATTCAGAAATCAAAACATAACTAGCCCATATGAACCAATCACAGGTCTCAGTGTTCATGCTTCACTAACATGGATAATTTCAAAGAATTTTTAAAATAATTATTAGATTAGAGGTCTCAACACTAAATAACCTATGAAATATTCTCACTTATAAGTTCAATTGCAAATAATATCAACCCTGATCTGTCTTTGCTAAAAAATGCTGACAGGTCAGGGTCTACATGTATGCTATCTGCTTTACTGATTACTCTGAACAAATTGCATAAATGTACATCTGCTGATGCATAATGCACCATTCGATCTGGGTCTTTGGAGCTTGTACTTAGATCAGTGTACTAGTAAATTGTTCATTTCTTGCAGTGGCATCAAACATTCAACCAATTAAAGGGGAAAGAAAATGGCCATTGGGAGAAGCTATATTGCTATAGTTACATCTGTGGTAGCCCAAATAACTCTTGGCTGCTTTTCACAAATGGAATTTATATTTGTAAGAAATCATTTGTATTCCCCACTGCTTTTCCTGTCTTAAGGGAACCTAGAAGAGACCATTCTAATAAACTTATAACATCTAAAAAGTTCAAACTGACACTTTACATCCAATGTAATGTAGGAAGTTAACAATTTGTCACATCTTATCAGTTGTCTGATTCATCAGTATATTCTAAAAGAATTAAACAGCAATCATATGAACACAAGAATCACTCAAATAACTTGCTATTTTCATGTACTAAAGCATTCTATTATCAATAACTGCTCAAGTGCCTGCGTGGGAGTGGAAAAAATATTGACTTGCATCAATTGTAGCTTTATACAAATATTAAAAAATTTAGCGCATGTGTGTGATTTGAATTTTTAACAGAGCTTTTAAATTTTTAGTCATATTGCTATGATATCTGCAGTACAGCAGTTTAGATTGATGTCTAGCATCCAGGCATGTGCCACAGACATGTAGCATCATGTCCCACACAGTCACATTATACTGACACCAGGCCGTCCAGTCCTAACAATAACCTCTTAATGTTGAGAGCCAAGCAAGGCAGCTGTTAGTACTTTTTTTGTAAGTCTTTGGTATGACTCAGTCAGTGATCAAACCCACAACCTCCCACATCCTAGGCAGACACTCTAACCACTAGGCCATCAGAGCAGTCACATGAGTTAGAATTAAATACAGTATTTATATAAATCTTTCTACAAAATAAAAAAATTTTGTTGCAACATTTGAAACAAAATTTCAATTAGTATAGAAAATTAGACTTTGTATCAAGGAATCATAAATTATTTACTGCCATTTATTTTGATTCATCAGCTGACTTAAGCTGCACATCATATACACTGCACTCTCAGCACCTATATCTGTAAAATACATACCTCATTAACATCTCTTCAGTATTCCAGTATAGTATAGGACCTCACCATATTAGCTTTGATCCAGGCCTAGAAAAAGATGTTAAATATATGCATTACAACTTCTTGGATTCACTCCACACAAAGAACACCAGCAAAGACAATCCACTATAACATGATCAGAAAAAATGGAAAGATGCTAAATGACACAGAAGTCAGTGCACAATGAACACACACCTACAGCACAGCACAGCTCAGCTGTGTATCCTGCCATGATCAGGGGCCATCTCAAAACACAATAAGAATTATTGCTCCTGGCATTGATTATGGGAATCAATAGTTTGTATATAACAGTAAAACCTGCTTTTCAAGGTCAGGAAAGGGAAATCAGATAAGCCTTTATAGAAATCTTAGCTAATCTCTCAGCATGGGGGAAAACTGACAAGTTTGCTGAGCATGTACAGAACTTGGCCAGAAATATAATATAAAAAATATTGAGTAAAATATTTTTTTTATTTCATTTAGTTTTATAAGAAGAAATAAATTTAAAGTAAACATAAACTTGTTGGATCTCCTTAGACCTGCATGAATATTTCTTGCCTAATAAATTTACCAAAACAAAAAATTATGAATAAATAAAAAAGGTAGGTAAACACAACTAAGGTAGGTATACACAACACAGGTAGGGTAGGTATACACAAAAAAAGATAGGTATACACAACAAATAAGGTACTGTACACAACAAATAAAGTAGGTATACACAACAAAAGATAGGCATACACAACAAATAAGGTACTGTGCACAACAAATAAAGTAGGTATACACAACAAATCAGGTAGGTATACACAACAAATGTAGGTATACACAAAAAGGTAGGTATATATTAAAATCTGATAAATGTAGTCTGCAGGGTGCACTATGAAACTTTTTAAAAATTTCCAAACTAGAAATTGATATATTTTATGTTGAATAAAAGTTTTGAGGAAATAAATATGTATACATGTAAGTATTTAGAGTACACAATTGAAAAATCTTTTAAGAGTACCATAAAAGTCTGGCTTCATTTATTCCATTTCTTCCTTGGGAAATGATAATATTCAAAATATTAATGGAAAAAAGGTATATTGAATGATTTTCAGTAAAACTGCATGGAAACTAGAAGAACACTCATTTGCACCTGTCTACGATAATAACCAAACTGCAGCTTCTGAACATTTCCTTTATTTCATAAAAACAAAGTATATCATCACATTCTGAACAAGTGTTGTAAGAAAAGACTGTCAGTATTGTCATATTATAGAAAAATCCTCAGAAATTTAAAATAAAAGCTCCATATTTGAAGAAAGTAAATTGACACTGTATGGGGCAGGTTTTTGCCATTCAAAGATGGCAAGGTCCGAAGCTTCAAGAGTTCTAATAATGATGGAGTTACAAATCTCGGAAGATATCAGAATTATTGTGTCAGTTTGAACAATACATTTCCAACTCCAATGAAATGAAAGCTGTAGATGAAGATGACAGAAGAAAAAGCAGATATTGACAGTCAATTGATGATTATTAATGACTGTATTGCTCTAAAATAGTACAATACTAAGATGTATGTCTCTGATAAAACTTTCACTACTATTCAAAGGTTTGTTGATCATTTAAAAATTAATTTTTTTAAAAATACATTTTGCATTTTGTTTATACAATTAAAAACTATGCAGGCATCACAGTTGTAAACTTAAAACCAATGACCTAATTATTGATGTGATTTAACAGTATTTCAGATTCCTAGGGAAGGAAGTTTATTTCTTTTTGATTTATTCTTTGCCTCATTCTATATATGTATAGTCCTTAGAACTTCTATATCAAAATTTATAGTATATTACCACATGACATTAGAATAATATTTACAGACTGGTTATTATCTTCATGGCATTAGAATAATATTTACAGACTGGATACTACTTTCATAACATTGGTGGTGCTCTACAGTTTCGTATTTAGCATAGGGTTAGAATTTTAAAGAAAAAGAATTTCCCTGGGGGTTCCTCACTAGTTATACTGGCTATTTAAAAAAAAAATTGTATATCTTAGGTATTGTTCAAAGAGCCTTTAATTCCCTTTATTTTGGTGTATGATTGATGGGTGTAATATGGGTAATAGAATATACAGCTTGGCCTTACTCCAGATGTGCACCTTTCAAAACATTGATAGCTCTACTTGCTCATTTTCACTTCTCAAACTTCAGAGGTAAATTGTAAAAAAAAGAGCTGATAACTTTATTTACATTTTATTTATTTGGTAATTCATTCATTGCACTTTTAGAAGCTGGTATTGTCTAGTTTGGCAAAATTCATTTTCCCTATTTTAATAGCTGCCAAGAATAGTGTATGTTAGACAAATTCAGGTTGATATTTGGAGCACAATGGAGCAGTCATTTTAGTTAGCAGTGTGCTACGATTATTTAAAATTTCCAAAAGTACAATATTCAAAGAAATATCAGCCACATTACATGAAAGTAGTATATAGGTATGCCAACATTCTCTTCACTTTTGTGTTTTAAATGCAAACATTTTCACCTTACATACATCACTCTCTCAAAAGTACAAAATAACTCAGGTGAGTGCCACCATTAGAGTAATATTTACAGACTGGATACTATCTTCATGGCATCATAACAGTATTTACAGACCAGATATTATCTTCATGACATTAGAATAATGTTTACTGACTGGATGTTACTTTCATAACATTAGAACAGTATTGACAGACTGGATACTATCTTCTTGACATCAGACTAGTATTTATAGACTGGATACTACCTTCAAGACTAATATTAGAGTAGAATTCATCTTCTGTATAATGTAAGTTGAAGTTTCAGTATACTTCTTTTTTGTAATACTTATGCTGATCATTCATTTTTTTAAAGCTATGAAATGGCATACCATGGGAGATATACTGCATGAAATTATTATGAAAACTCCAAGACTGGGTCAAGCTCACAGTTAACATTAAGCATGCAGGTGAATTTCAGACTTAATTACAAGCCTTTGTTATAACTTTTCTTATCATACATTCTTTTCCAAGTTTCAGTCTTCAAAGTTAACAACTAGGTTCACATCAACACTTCTCCCATAGCATATGCACAAAAACACAAATCTATCAATTGTATAACATGTCACTCCCACATTATGTTATTTATGGAGCCATGCATAAAGTAAACCACCTTATAGTGAGACTGCCTTGCAATATAGTTTATCACACAATTTACTATTGCATAACAAAATGGAACCCATGGCCAAACCAGCTTTAGTGTGTTATAATGGATGGTGCTATAGTGATGGAATGCGGTGTTATAATGAATGGTGGTACAGTGATGGAATGCTGTGTTATAATGAATGGTGGTACAGTGATGAAATGCTGTGTTATAATGAATGGAGGTACAGTGATGGAGCGCTGTTATAATGAATTGTGCTATAGTGATGGAGCACTGTGTTATAATGAATTGTGCTATATAGTGATGTAATGCTGTTACAATAAATGCTGCTACAGTGATCGAGTGTTGTGTTATAATGAATGGATTTAATGAATGGTTATAATGAATAGTGATCTAGTGATGGAATACTGTGTTATAATGAATGGTGCTATAGTGATGGAGTGCTGTTATAATGAATTGTGCTCTAGTGATGGAGCACTGTGTTATAATGAATTGTGCTATATAGTGATGTAATGCTGTTACAATAAATGCTGCTATAGTGATCGAGTGTTGTGTTATAATGAATGTTATAATGAATAGTGATCTAGTGATGGAATACTGTTTAATGAATGGTGCTATAGGGATGGAATACCATGTTACGATGAATGGTGCAATAGTGATGGAATACTGTGTTACAGCAAATTGTGCTATAGTGATGAAATACTGTGTTACAGTGAATGGTGCTATAGTGATGAAATACTGTGTTACAATGAATGGTGCTAGAGTGAGGGAGTGCTGTTATAATAATTGGTGATATAGTGATAGAATGCTTTCTTATTGTAAAAGGTGCAACAGCTACAAAAAAAATGGTTCCCTTTCATGATCTTTCACAAACAGAAAATGACAAATGTATTTAAAATACACTTCTCTATCTCCGCAGGATATTAGTTCATATTGTATTCAAGACTTGGCTACAATCAATAAATGTGCAATGAAATTAAATTTTCTTTGAAAGTGGAATAAAGTTAATTTCTAATAGGTACTGTACACTGAAGAGATTTCTTTATTCTTTGATAATATAGTCTGAAATAGCACTTTAAACCTCTCCCATCCATCTACAATCTAATCCATTCCTTGAGTCAGAGGTACATAAAAATACACTGTATACTTACTTCACCTGGTGTCAGCCTGACATTAATTAATGCATTCAAAAGATAAGTAAGGCTCTCCAAGATTTATCAGGAATGTCATTAATGACTCTAGTCTTAGCATTGGGGATGGGGGTGTCCTCACCACACCCATGTAGAAAGAGACTGACAAGGAAAAAACAATGTCTCCAAAATTTTAATGTATATACACATGTACTCCAGATGATAATGTATGTATGTATGTATGTATGTATGTATGTATGTATGTATGTATGTATGTATGTATGTATGTATGTATGTATGTATGTATGTATGTATGTATGTATGTATGTATGTATATATATATATATATATATATATATATATATATATATATATATATATATATATATATATATATATATATATATATATATTTGTACCCTAGATGATACAGTATATAGAAATTAGAATTTAGTATTGATTTTATGTGTATGCTGAAAACTGCCATCTGAGACACATCTATATGAAGGACAACTGTTGATAAAACATTTTTTTTCTGAAATTCCCTTTTACTAGTACACCTATATAAGCAGTACATTACTCCCTTGGTATATTGCACTTTATTATAAGGTGATCTCCTTTAAAAGGACAGCATGTAGGGATCCCACTTCATTATTTAATAGTAACATTATGTATAAAATATTTAAATATAAGGCAACCTACAAACCAGTCTACCCAAGAATAGCATTATTTAGTGATGTTATTTCATTAACCTAATAGGTCAATTCTGATGTTACAAGAAAGAGAATTTAATTATGTAGTCCACTGTTCATTTTATACAATATTCAAGAACTCTGGCCAATAAATATAATTTGGAAAATTTGTGTCATGGAATTGTGTGTACAATTATAACTTTTTTATCTTAAAAGAACATACTGGTAAATGTAGACTGGGTGTCATTGTCACAAACAGCATTACAACTGTATATGACTTTAGCCTTGGCATGCAGCATTACCCACAATGTATGATTGAGCCTTGGCATACAGCATTACCCACAATGTATGATTGAGCCTTGGTATACAGCATTACCCACAATGTATAATTGAGCCTTGGCATACAACATTACCCACAGTGTATGATTTTAGCCTTGGCATACAGCATTACCCACAGTGTATGATTTTAGCCTTGGCATACAGCATTACCCACAGTGTATGATTTTAGCCTTGGTAATTTTGAAAAAACAGTTTCTGTTCCCTTACAGCAACATATACAAAGTGGCAACAGAGGGAAGCCAGTTTAACCTGTGCTATCCAGCCATGGATTTAATCACATCCAGATAACTTGACAACACCCTTTTACTCTAAATTGTAACAACCCATAAGAATCTTGTTAGTGAGATGTCAGTTTACAGTGGCTTTTTTTCCCTCCATTTGGTCACAACCCATAAGAACCTTGTCAGGGAGTTATCAGCTTTATAGTGCCTTTTTTCTCTATACTGTCACAATCCATAGGAACCTTGTCAGGGAGTTATCAGCTTTTTAGTGCCTTTTTTCTCTATACTGTCACAACCCATAGGAACCTTGTCAGGGAGTTATCAGCTTTATAGTGCCTTTTTTCTCTATACTGTCACAATCCATAGGAACCTTGTCAGGGACCTGACAGCTTTACAGTGCCATTTGTCTCTATATTGTCACAATCCATAGGAACCTTGTCAGGGACCTGACAGCTTTACAGTGCCATTTGTCTCTATATTGTCACAACCCAAGGAACCTTGTCAGGGATCTCTCAACTTTATAGTGCCATTTGTTTCTATATTATAACCCAGAGAAACCTCGAAGGGCCTGGAGCTCTAAACTTTACGAAGCAATCTTCATTTATAATTATATGTAAAAATGTAATACATTCTTTCTTGCTATCCATTTTATGCAAAAAAATCATTTACTATCTTGATAGTTTCTGATCTTGGCAGGAAGTCATATGTCATATAATGTCACGCTATCTGAGAGAATAGCCTGTTTCAGGTTAGATATTTGTAGACAAACAGATTTAATTCTCTGTTGTAAACGATGCACAGCTACAAACTAGGACACCTTTCATGGGAGCATTTTCATCGTCTCTCGTCTCGAGACTAACAGAAGCCAACCAAATATTAAATGATAATGACAAAAAACGTTTGCATTTTTATTATCCAATGCAATTTTTCTTGTTGTAGACAGATTAATGCATGACCATATTTTCATATTAATATATCTTATAGTTCTTTTCTAAAAGAAGGTTTAATGTGCAATGAAGTCAGTCCATGCACACACATGCATAATTCATACCACTGCATTTGTATTTAAACACATTTTTAGCTTTGTCTTGCATATCACACAGCTCAGCTGTTGTACATTTAGTTGTTCCATTGGACTCCTTTGGCATTATTTATTGCCTGCATCGTTGTCAACAATGACAATGGTGATGTTTTGATGGAAGATAAATGGCTGACACAGTCTGAAGGAAAAAAGTCACATGTAATGATAAACATGACTGTGGGGGGTCGTTGAGGGATCCTTCAAGCAGGTCAGGAGGAGTGGACTACATAAGATTCCCACCCAGTCATTCATCATGATCAATTGAATGAGAGTATTCAGGAACTATGCAGATGTTGTAACTGTTGATAACCTTTATATTACAGTTTTTACCTAAAACATCAATGTCATTATCTGTATCCAAATTTAATGCAACATCATACTTGTTGAAGAACAATACATTAATCATTTCTTTTCATGGTCAGTATATTAGAGTTATGACCTAAAAACTTCAATGCCATTTTATGTATGACAAACAAATGAAATATCAAACTTCCTGATGAGCAATACATTTGTTGATACATCATTACATTAATGACATTTGTTGAGAAATCCATACTTTACTTTATTCAAATCAGTTGAGAAATCCATGCTTTACTTTATTAAAATCAGTTGAGAAATCCATACTTTACTTTATTCAAATCAGTTGAGAAATCAATGCTTTACTTTATTGAAATCAGTTGAAAACTCCATACTTTACTTTATTCAAATCAGTTGAGAAATCCATACTTTACTTTATTCACATTTGTTGAGAAATCCATACTTTACTTTATTCAAATCAGTTGAGAAATCCATTCTTTACTTTATTCAAATCAGTTGAGAAATCCATACTTTACTTTATTCAAATCAGTTGAAAACTCCATACTTTACTTTATTCAAATCAGTTGAGAAATCCATACTTTACTTTATTCAAATCAGTTGAGAAATCCATGCTTTACATTATTTAAATCAGTTGAAAACTCCATACTTTACTTTATTCAAATCAGTTGAGAAATCCATACTTTACTTTATTCACATTTGTTGAGAAATCCATACTTTACTTTATTCAAATCTATTGAGAAATCCATACTTTACTTTATTCACATTTTTTGAAAAATCCATACTTTACTTTATTCAAATCTATTGAGAAATCCATACTTTACTTTATTCACATTTTTTGAAAAATCCATACTTTACTTTATTCAAATCAGTTGAGAAATCCATGCTTTACTTTATTCAAATCAGTTGAGAAATCCATGCTTTACTTTATTCAAATCAGTTGAGAAATCCATGCTTTACTTTATTCAAATCAGTTGAAAACTCCATACTTTACTTTATTCAAATCAGTTGAGAAATCCATACTTTACTTTATTCACATTTGTTGAGAAATCCATACTTTACTTTATTCAAATCTATTGAGAAATCCATACTTTACTTTATTCACATTTTTTGAAAAATCCATACTTTACTTTATTCAAATCAGTTGAGAAATCCATGCTTTACTTTATTCAAATCAGTTGAGAAATCCATGCTTTACTTTATTCAAGTCAGTTGAGAAATCCATACTTTACTTTATTCAAATCAGTTGAGAAATCCATACTTTACTTTATTCAAATCAGTTGAGAAATCCATGCTTT
Source organism: Potamilus streckersoni (assembly GCA_016746295.1). Lineage (NCBI taxonomy): Eukaryota > Metazoa > Mollusca > Bivalvia > Unionida > Unionidae > Potamilus > Potamilus streckersoni. The sequence goes on along the minus strand of JAEAOA010001808.1, from coordinate 2,182,300 downwards.
ACTTTATTGAAATCAATTGAGAAATCCATGCTTTACTTTATTCAAATCAGTTGCGAAATCCATACTTTACTTTATTCAAATAAGTTGAGAAATGTTGCAGTAATATCCAGCAGAAGACTTCAAAGTCTGTCCAAGCTAGTCTTCCTGTTAATATGCAGTGTTTCCTTGCTTAGGGGCCAGCCCATTGATACTGGGGTGGCGGGAGTACCTGAGAATATATATATTTTTTTAAATCTAGTTCAAAATAGCTTGAAATAAACATTTATGCTCTGATTTATACCAGAAAAATTCAACCTATTATATCCATTATGCAAAGCAGGACATTTTGGCACCACCGTTTTGGTGCAGCAGAATGTTTGGAGCAATCATTTTGGTGCCACTTATTAACACGAATGTATTTCTCCATATAAATAGTACACTATTTGCAAGAAAAACATTAATTTATAAAGCATTCCTAAAAACACTCAGTAGTTTATCAAAGTATTCAAGAAATGTTCAAAGCATTTCTCAATAAAAGTAGTACATATTAAGCAATAAAAACTTTTTAATTTTAATGCAGAAAAACTTTGTTATTTTAATGCACTTAAGCCAATAAATAAAGTTAATTTATTAAAGTATTCAAAAGTTGATTTAATGAATAGGACTACTCTTCAATTCCATAAACGTGCTACCTTTTGATAACTTGTCCAGTCCATCAAAAAGTTATATGCTAGTCATTGAAGGCACTCGATGTTTCATTCTCTGTAACTCTCAACAATTACCTTGAGTCTGATGACCAGTGCCAAAATGGCTCTGCAACAAAATGGTCACACCAAAATGGCAGTGCCAAAAAGTCACGTACCCTTCATTATGTTAGTAAAAAAATCGTGGCTCAATAGAAACCTCAGACTCTATCCAGAAAACCAACTCAATTTTTGGTCCCTTAAACAACTGCATAAATCAGAGCGTATTCTAAAACAGAAAATTTAGTTGTATGGCACGACAGAATTTGCTCTACCATCTTCATTTGAAAAAAGGGAAATGTTCTTCCATTGGGAATTAAACAAAACAAATAATAGGCAGGCTTGCAAATACAATGTGTGATAGAAGAGTTAGTATTAACTTTGATGGAATTCTGCAAATGTGTTTCCTAAAATAAACCCTGACAAATCCATGCACTTGAAGACTCTATATAAATTCTTTAACTTGGGTACAAATATCCTTATCTAACATTAAAAACAAGCATGTATATAAAACAAAACTTGACTGAAGAATTGAATAAGACCTGGACATCAAAGATCTGAATACAAGGTTTTCTTCCTTATAACAATAGCAGTTGTTTGTGGCTATTGTTTATGTTGTTAATTATAGCACAATGATTGATTTGACAAGGGAAATGAGTGCAAGGAGCATAGATCTCCCTGACAGCCTTCAAGGTATATTGGTGTCATACAACAAAAGCAAACAAGCCAATTTTTAAAAAGTGATTCATTCAACCTTGGTAACCACTGTCCAAAGATCTGTTACAATTCAAGGCACAAGTAATTTTTCAAAAATGGAAAATGTATATGACTATGAAACTTTATTTTACACTTAGACCTTCATTGAAATTGCAACAAATTTCTTTTCCCACCTGTATGCAATAAAATGCTTGCAGACTTATCTTGGATAATGCTGAAAACATCCCAAATTTGATGAATGATATTAAAATATTCGAAGTAATTGTCTAAATATTTTTTTTAAAAGGCTAAATTTGTTGCAGAAAATATCAAACAACATGACTCCATTATATCTCAAGGAACTATTTCATGCTGGAAAGGAAGACAAAACTCTTCATTTTAAAATCAATTTTACCTAATCACATTTCCATTCCAAAACCAAATAAAAAGTCTTAATATAAAATTTTCAAATCCACAATTTGGATCAGAATCCCAAAATTATAAAAAGTACAAAAAAAAAATACATTTTGTAATCTAATTCAATGGATGCAAAATGGAACCTTCATGATTTGACAAATATATCACCACCTAAAGTATACATTTCTCCAACATTCCACCTTGTTGTGTCACTATTTTTATACTGAATATGCACAAGGTACCTAGTTGTCAGCACATAAATGCCACTTACTATCAATGCAGGCATTGTGTGTGCATCAATGATGTAAGTAAGCATAACTTACAATCAACTATTCATGGGCTCCTGCAGTATAGGTCAAAAGGGTCATGTGACCCTCCTGGAAATCATACTACATCATGTGCCTGTGTGTGTGTGTATACATATATATATATATATATATATATATATATATATATATATATATATATATATATATATATATATATATATATATATATGTCTACAAGTTTAATTATGCAAATGAAGCTGAAAATATGCCAAAAGATTCTGTTCAAAATGCTTAATAAATCTTAGCTTTAGTTTCAGACTGCTTGCTATACAAACTCTCCCATCGGTGACTGACTGACACCATGCCTCTACAAAAAATTCTGCAGGTATTTATGAATGTATTTATTGTGTGCATCTATGTACAATGTATATAAATATGCATATCTTATTAACAATGTATTTATTGTGTGTGCATCTATGTACAGTGTATATAAATATGCATATCTTATTAACAATGTATTTATTGTGTGTGCATCTATGTACAGTGTATATAAATATGCATATCTTATTAACAATGTATTTATTGTGTGTGCATCTATGTACAGTGTATATAAATATGCATATCTTATTAACAATGTATTTATTGTGTGTGCATCTATGTACAGTGTATATAAATATGCAGAACTTACTATCAATGTGTTTATTGTGTGCATCAATGTATGTAAATATGCATAACTTGGTATCAATGTATTTATTGTGTGTGCATCTATGTACAGTGTATATAAATATGCATAACTTGGTATCAATGTATTTATTGTGTGTGCATCTATGTACAGTGTATATAAATATGCATATGATTAGTATAGACAAGGAGCATAAGTTCCATGCAATAAATTCTGTCACTCTATTATTATTATTATTATTATTATTATTATTATTATTATTATTATTATTATTATTATTATTATTGCAATTATTAATAATTATACCTTTTCTGCCTTTTAAGCATTAGACCAAAACAGCTTTTTTTTAAATCACCTAAGTGTGAAATAAAGATGGACAAGTTACTTACATTGGTTGAGGTAAACTATTTTATGAAGCAATGAAATTGCCCCATGAAACAAATCAATAATGCTTCAATTTTCCAAAATGGGTCTTGCTAAATATACAACTATCAGAAAACTAGCATTAAAAATACATAACAGTCCTAATTACAGATGATTATTGTATTACTGAGGGCAAAGTACAACTTTCTTTGATTTGTATATATCTTAATAAAGAATGGAAAACAAAATATATGAACAATGTTACTGTCACAAATTGATTATACATCATTATACCATTATTCCAAGAGGCATTAATAATAAAAAAATCTCTCACAAACGCTTTTTAAAAAAAATCTGTCACATGATGATCTTGTGAAGTTAACTAGATAATCAGTCCAATTTGTATGGATTGGACAATTCCAGTATGCATTGCTGAATCAAGTTATATCACAATACAATCACGAAATTACAGAAGTAAACTTTCTGACCAAAAAGTAATTTGATAATGTGATGATCTGGACCATTGACTTGCTGACCTGTACTATATCAGAGACACATCTTACAAATATATGTATGTATGTATGTATGTATGTATGTATGTATGTATGTATGTATGTATGTATGTATGTATGTATGTATGTATGTATGTATGTATGTATGTATGTATGTATATATATATATATATATATATATATATATATATATATATATATATATATATATATATATATATATGTATGTATGTATGTATGTATGTATGTATGTATGTATGTATGTATGTATGTATATATATATATATATATATATATATATATATATATATATATATATATATATATATATATATATATATATATATATATATATATATATATATACACACACACACACAAAACAAAACAGAAAGTGCTATCCCTGGATAGAAGAATGCTTGATAATAGTAGGCAGAATTAATAAGACTGAATGTATTCTCTAACCTGTATGATAGTATTATTTGTATTAAATTATTAATTGGTAATTATTGCAATCTATCACCATTTTTAAAGACAAACATTACAACAAAACAAAAGATGAATAAGGAAACCTGAGATTCAGCTCAGCTGCAATTACCAAAAAGTGAAGTTGGTGACAAATTACTTCTACATCTGCCAAGTATTCAGTAACAAAAAAAAGCGAAACATTGAATACTCTGAAGAAAACAAAAGCATTTCCATTGTCTTCATTGAAAGTAAATATTAATTATCAAATTGTATACTGCTGACAAACCAGATTCATAGATTAGTCTTCCATGAAAAGAATGTGCAGTATTTCAGACCCATGATCATTGTTTCTATTTAGATACCATAATGCAACATTCTTATCTTGCAATCTGTATCCTTTTAACAGCTGACTTTCATATGTCATTGTGTAACTTTGATGAAAAGAAGAAATTCAGAGTAAAAGACACATTTAAGAATGTCAAATGTGTATAATATATGAAATATACACATACAACCACATGGAATTTAAGACATGACATTACACTATTCAAGCATCACGCTTAGCAAATTCAACAAAATATATTAGCAGAAAATAAACAACAACAACAACAACAACAACAATAATAATAATAATAATAATAATAATAATAATAATAATAATAATAATAATAATAATAATAATAATAATAATAATAATAATAATAATAATAATAATAATAATAATAATAATAATAATATATTGGCACCAATGAAGATGCATGATAGAATATACTTTCAACATTATTAGGAAATAGAAATATAATAATGTCAATCAGAATATACATCATATACTGATATAGAAATTATACACATTGACTTATGGCAGTGATTTCCCTCCATACTCATATATATATATATATATATATATATATATATATATATATATATATATATATATATATATATATATATAAACAGACAGAAACTATATACTGTAAATAGTTATCTAAGGTGAGGTGTTCATCTGACCACATCATCTATCTTAGGAGAACACATGGGTCACTACAGACACAAAGCTGGGTATCAGAACAACTAACATGATGGAAATGTGTAATGCCTGGCAAGTGAAACTATTTCATTCCTTTTACTGCCAAGGGCAGATGCTATTTTATTGCAAGGACAAATGCTATTTTACTGCCAATGACAGATACTATTTAACTGCAAATGACAGATACTATATTACTGGTTAGGCAGATACTATTTTAATGCCATGGATGGATACTGTTTTACTACTAAGGACAGATGCTAATATTTAAAATGTTATATGGTCATGGACCCTGGTTATGATGTATTAAGGCCAACAGCAGACCCCAAATTATGCAAGCTCACCAGACTGTGCCTGTAGGGTTCTGCACTGGATAGGAGGTGCCCAAGTGTTACAACTGCCTCCAGATATGGTGGTTCTGGGAGCCTCAGTGATTTTCCCCACATGGAAGGTCATAGGTTACTAGCATTTGTAGGTTATTAATGATGCTATCTACATTACTACATAGCAGTATGCAGTGTTATATAAAGTCATTTCCCTCTAGATTATACAAATATGAACCAAGGTAAATACTATTTACTAGTATAAAATGAAAATATTATAAAATGATGGTTGAAAAATGAATTTGTGCCCATTTAAATTTGTATACATTACACAATTTCTGTCAGCTAAGTGACAGTCATGAGATGAATGTGCTTCAAGCATTTAATAATAAAATGTCTATACTTTCTCTAGCATGTGATAACATAATGCCTAATACTTTCTCTAGCATGTAATAATATAATGCCTAATACTTTCTCTAGCATGTGATAACATAATGCCTAATACTTTCTCTAGCATGTGATAACATAATGCCTAATACTTTCTCTAGCATGTAATAACATAATGCCTAATACTTTCTCTATCATGTGATAACATAATGCCTAGTACTTTCTCTAGCATGTAATAACATAATGCCTAAAACTTTCTCTAGCATGTGATAACATAATGCCTAGTACTTTCTCTAGCATGTGATAACATAATGCCTAATACTTTCTCTAGCATGTGATAACATAATGCCTAAAACTCTCTCTAGCATGTGATAACATAATGCCTAAAACTCTCTCTAGCATGTGATAACATAATGCCTAATACTCTCTCTAGCATGTGATAACATAATGCCTAATACCCTCTCTAGCATGTGATAACATAATGCCTAATACTCTCTCTAGCATGTAATAACATAATGCCTAATACTTTCTCTAGCATGTAATAACATAATGCCTAATACTTTCTCTATCATGTGATAACATAATGCCTAATACTTTCTCTATCATGTGATAACATAATGCCTAATACTTTCTCTAGCATGTGATAACATAATGCCTAATATTTGTTCTAGCATGTGATAATACAATGACTAATACCTTCCTAGCATGTAGTTACAAAAACCTAATACCCATTCTAGCATTATCACTCATAGTGTGACCTTTAGATATTGGTACATATTTGACATTTAATGATATAATAATTTAGGAAATGTCTGTTGTGGAAACTAATTTTGACATGGACAAACAAATAACATGAATAAATGTAGGTTATATCAGCATACAATTGATCAAAAACAGAACATACATTTTTCACATCAATGATTTTGTAACATCTGAATTAAGAAACAAAACTAAAACTGCAATGATCAGTTTGGGTTAAAATCCAAGTACAGCAAAAAGCACAACCAGCAATGCTTGTCAAATGTAACAAATAATTTAATTATGAAAGTGGTAAAATAAAACTTTAAGTGAAAAAATTTCAATAAAATTGAAAATAATTTCAAAAGGTCTATGACATGTCCTAAAGAATTGAATGATTCCAAAAAAATTCCAGATCCTTGAATGTACAAGTCTGCCAACAGTCCTGATGTATCAAAATGGCATAACCAAAACTCCCTTTGAAACATTCACAACAGTCCAATAATAATATTTATTGCAATGAGCACTTTGTAATTCAAATGAAAAAGCCAAACAAATGAATCCTCTCAAATTATATCTAAATACAACATTATTACTCATGAATATATGAAATAAGAATCCAAAATAGGAATGAAATCTGATTGTTCAGTTCTCTTATTATTTACACTTCCAAGATCATATTATGGCTATATGTCACAGCATACTCCATGTGACAGAACCTAAAACTCAATACATATGCAAAGAATAATAAATTCAATTTAATATTTCACAATACCTATACAAGTGACCTTCATAACAGTACTCAACCACCAGATTTTAACTAGCCAACCCCATAACTCCATACTAAAAACATTTTTATTATAGAAACTTGACAGTATCTTTTGACAGATTCTATGCAATCAATAGGCACTCCTAATATCTTAAAATAGAATTTATACCAGTGTACAAACTTAATTAGGTAATACCCTCATTATAGATAACCATATAATGTACAGTCATGAACAAAAATTACAAAAAAATACATATGCTCTGAATAAGAAATTCCATAAAAATTTATTCCTGTGATATTTACTCTAGTGAGCAGTCTTTTTTCAAAACAGATCGATGCCAAAATTTGTTTTATTGCAGTTAGAATTTAACCAAGGTGACCACTCTGTGCTACAATGTACAGTACTTATATAGTACAAATCATGTTTTAAAAGTGTCACTTATATCCATGTTTATCCCCAAAATATTCATTGCTTTATTCATTGTTTTTACCAAATTGCATTCTTTTAGGGTACATTTCAGCTAGACATATGTAGCCATTCTATTTACTTTTGATCACATGCTCATGAGTTAAGTTTTTCAGTGACATAAGCAACACTAGAAAATGGTGCAATCTATATGAAAAGGTACACATTTAATTTGAAGCCATAACACAACAATTTTATATTCAAATTTATGTTATAACTAAGCATGTTATGGTAAGGACTCCTAAGTACTCTCCCTTTGAACACTTTAACTTAAGTAATCATGCATGATTGCCAAGTTTGGTTAGGGCTAACGTTGATAAATTGGTATCCCAACAAGAATGAACCCTATCTGGGCTTGCAGTCTGAAATAATGTGTGCAAATTAGAAAAACTGTAACTAAAATAATACTTTTTTTATTACAAGATGGAGGCCCCGCGTGGCAGAGTGGTCTAAAGCGCTGTCCATTACGGATCACTGCCATCTTACCTCTGCGTGTGTTCGAGTCTAAGATTCGGCGAATGTGGATATGTGAGAATGCTTGCCAGTAGCTTCTCGTGGGTCAGTGGTACTTTCCAGTGATTTCCTGGTTTCTTCCTCCACGATTAATACTGGCCGCCATGAATAGCCTATCGTGTGCTGAAAAATGATGTTAAGCTCAACAACAACAATAACAATATTACAAGATGCTCAATGAATAGAAAGTGAAATTGTTTCATGATCACTTGATTCATCACTGAAGTCAAATTAGTTTCAAAGATAAATAACAAATAAATCACATCTTCAAATACAACAGTGATGATAATGATGCTACAACTATGAATTTTTGGTTACTATGGCAATTGGCCTCACCAGTGTCCATGGCCATCTCAACTCAGGAACATTTAACATTCTACCTCCAGAGGATACAGAATGGACCCATTGGAATCAGTCCCCTCAGTCATAATGGTGCTCATAACATGTTATCATAAAATAGGAGAGGCATTTTATGGGACAATAGGACAGGGTGATCATGACATGTGTTATTATAAATAGGAGGGGAATTTTATGGGACAATAGGACAGGGTAATCCTGACATGTGTTATCATAAAATAGGAGAGGCATTTTATGGGACAATAGGACAGGGTCATCATGACATGTGTTATAAATAGGAGAGGCATTTTATGGGACAATAGGACCGGGTGATCATGACATGTGTTATTATAAATTTGACATAGATATCATGATAAAAATGTGGCATTGATAAACTAACTGCTAGAAGGAAAGGAATTAATAGACTGACTGCTGCAATAAGGAAAGGGATTAACTGACTACTAGGGCTATAAGGAAGGGATTAACAGATTTAAAAAAGCTAGAAAGCAGGGGAGTAATCAATAAGAGGCCAGGGGAGTAATCAATTAGAGCCACTAGAATATTGAGGATAACAAACCTAAGAGCCTATGGTATAGATAAATAAATAACTGTTTGAATGTTTGGTACTGAGGGACTTCTAAAATAGAGATACAATAAATAACTGTTTGAACTGCATAAGATAATTCACTGATATAGACAAGGAAAAACAAAAAGGTTTTACAAGTCAGGGGAATAATGTTTCTCAATGGAGTGAAAAGGGAGAACAATTTGTTTTCACCAACCACATGCATTCATTTATAAGTTGAGTCCAGCTGGGAACTCACAGACTGAGACTGCCATAGTATAATAAACTTGCAGATCTGGACCAATGCAGTTTTATTTGGGAATAATCAGTAAATCAGACAACACAGACTGAGACCTGCCATAGTATAATGAACTTGCAGATCTGGGCCAATGCAGTTTTATTTGGGAATAATCAGTAGATCAGACAACACAGACTGAGACCTGCCATAGTATAATAAACTTGCAGATCAATGCAGTTTTATTTGGGAATAATCAGTAGATCAGACTGACTTTCCAGCTTATTATACAACAGCAGGTCAGGGTCTACAGCATTTGCAGCTGAACTCAACTTTAACATTAGTGAATACAGTACTGGTGGTAACATGAACCCTATACAAAAATACCCCATCTCCCAAGTATTGACCTGAATTCAGAAACCAAAGAATTGGTAATTCATCTCTCATCTATTTAATCTTTACCAAGATCACCTTTTTCCACTAGGATGGATGATTGCTGATAAGCTGTCAGATTACCAGGACCTCAGCATGGCTCCAGTATGGCTCCAGCTTCAGCTGAACCCCAAAGAAAACATTTATCTGGTATCTGATACTTTAAATTCATTATGTGCAAGGTCACAGGGTAATCTATTTAGAGACTCAGGTAGTGTCTGTGGTAAAATGCTCACTCTGCACCTTAGCAGGTGAAAGCTCCAATTGTGATGTTTCAACAATGGTTAAGCAATCATCAGGTTTCCTTGTAGTTCTCAGGTTTCTTCCAGCTCAAGGACCACCTTAAGCAAACTTGGACCCTGGAGTACAATGCATAACTTGGTGCAAAACTTACATTTCTTTTTTCCTAGGCTAAAACCAGTGGAACAGTCTAATATATTTATTTATGTTATGGGGTGGGCTTATTGTCAAATGATGATATTATTAAAACAGAACTTGTTATGGTCATTTCACAGCCTAATACATACTCCTATCCTATTATGGTGAATTTATGTCCTGTCTAGCTACTCTCTCATTCCAACTGAGACCATGACCTAATTAGACTTCTCACACTACCTCAGTTCTCTGTTGAAGAGAATTCACAACTTAATTACACACAAAATAATGGGTTTCACTCCTGTCCTTAGCTACCCTGCTTTCCTAATTAGTGATTCATTGCTTTGCTAATTAGCAATTCACTGACATACATGTACAAACACAAAAGAGTAAATTCTCAGCATACATGCATGGATTTTTTTATGATACATAATTTCTATTACATACAACTATATCCAAATACCTTCATTTCATACATCAGTCATATAACATTTGAAACAAAATGCACACAAATGATATACTTATAAACTCGAGAAAACCTAATGTATTAATTTAAAATGAATAAATTCAACAGATAATTACAAACTCACATCAATGAACTTTTGTACCTTCCCAACCCCTCGATTGTCATCAGAATTCCCTCTGTCTCTTCCCTGGCCCATGGTCTCCAAAATTTCCAAACCCCTTGAACAATTTATGTAATGAGAAGAGTACTTTCTACTGATCTCTGGGCCAAAATCATGAGGCAGAGTACTTTAAAAGCCCTAAATTCTGTCTGGGAACACACCCCTCATTTAGCTTAGCCAGTCAGGATTACTTCTTTAACCACCAAAAATTGTCATACATATCATACATTAATGTCTCACTTCAAGTGTTTCAAAGATTTTCTATTTAGCTGTTAAGAATTACTGATATCAATACCTCAACAATGTATTTTCCAAAAGTCTCTATGGCTCACTTTATATTCAACTTTATTTAAGAGGTGAGTGAGTGATTTATGATTTTAATTTTTAATGTAGCTTTAACAATTTTTCAGTCATATCACTACCATGTTTGCAGTGTGGCAGTTTATAGTGATATCTAGCACTGGGACATCTTGCCACAGACATGTGGCACAATGTCCCTCCCAGTCACATTATCCTGACATCAGTCCAACCAGTCCTAACACTAACCTCTTTGCTTTTATTATGGGCCTGAATATATATAAATATTTGCATTGTTGAGATGGAATTTGTTGTTGTTGTTGTTGTGGGGCTCAATATCAATTTTCAGCACATGATACATGGCAGCCAGTATTAATGTTGGAGAAAGAAACTGGGAAATCACCAGAAAGAACCACTGACCCATGCATAGCTACTGGCAAGCTTTCTCACATATCCACATTCCTCGAATCTTAGACTCAAACCCAGCAAAGATGAGATGGCAGTGATCCGAGATGGAGTTTTACTATTTAGCTTTGCATGTTTAATAATGTTTTATATGAACTGATGTAAACTGCAGTTATAATAAATGGATTTTCACTTCTCTAGGTTTTGGGTCAGTAAGGACCCTTTCTTTATTTACAATACTTAATGAATACATACATACATACATACATACATACATACATACATACATACATACATACATACATACATACATACATACATACATACATACATACATACATACATACATACATACATACATACATACATACATACATACATACATACATACATACATACATACATACATACATACATACATACATACATACATACATACATGCATGCATACATACATGCTTGCATACATACATACATACTACATACATACATACATACATACATACATACATACATACATACATACATACATACATACATACATACATACATACATACATACATACATACATACATACATACATATTGGAAAAAAAATTCTCAAAATATGGAAACCTAAATACACAATTTTTTATATAGAATTCTCATTGTTTTACAGTACTTTCCAACTATGTTTTGATTAGATGAAATTATGTTGCATTTAACTTAAATCAATAATGAAGCATATATTTTTAACAAAACAATGATTCAGTCTATTTCTAACATGTGGACAAGATTTTTTAAAATCACCTGGTTAATTTTAACAAAAAATTTCGCAACACTATTGTTTTATTTTCATCACTTTTTTGGCAAGAATAATAGCAATAATTTAAGACGTGTACAAACACATAATTCCAAATATGTGTCTCAATAATCAAAGAGTCACTACAACAATATTGTAACAAGGCATAAATCTGCTAATTTTGCATCATATTCAAAACAGTTGGCCTGTTCTCAGTGATACATCTACCATTATATTACAAATATCTGTCAGCTTTTAGCTTGAATTTACTAGTAAAAAAAATGATTCTTCAGACCAGGAGTAACCAGGTGATGCTGACATGCCAGCAATGTGAGTTTTGATCAGTCACTTGATAATAAGATGAAATTTTGTTTCATCAGTTTAACAGAACAGTTCATTGAATTTCACATAAATTTTGTAACTCTATTTCTATGAGAAAGTGAATCATTCAAATGCTATTTTCAATTTCATTTTATGCAAATGATTAAATTGCTACATTTTACATATGGAGTCTCTTGTTCTATTCTATATTTCTGTTCAGATCTATGTTATGACATCCATTAATTTCATATTTCATTTTACTATTGACTCCAACTTGGATCCAGACAATAACACAATGGTCAAACACACACACACACACACACACACACACACACACACACAAATACACACATACATACATACATACATACATACATACATACATACATACATACATACATACATACATACATACATACATACATACATACATACATACATACATACATACATACATACATACATACATACATACATACATACATATATGTCAAGTTCAAATGCAAGGCAGAATTTATTATTACACAAGAGGATTGAATCAATTAGCTGTCAAAATCTATCTGCCTTGAAAGAAGCATATTTCAAATGCAAGGCAGAATTTATCATTACATGAGAGGGTTGAATCAATTAGCTGTCAAAATCTATCTGCCTTGAAGGAAGCCTATTTCTGATGAATAAAGTTCATCTTTCAAAAAAGATATTATTTACATCCCTGGTCTGTAAGGCAGATGAGATTTTACAGTTCTTGGATTGCAAAAAAAAACAAATATGGCTTTTTAAATTACTTATTGATCATGAAAGTGAACTGCCTTCTGATCTCTAGGAGTTGAGCAAATCACTAATCCAGATATTGCATCTGAAGTGTGAATAGGTGTGAATAGGTTTGAATAGGTGTTTTCAGCCTAATTTATACAAGCTGGCCATCCAAAGAATCAGTTCTCTGTTTAACAGACATGTTGTTGTTGTTCTGGGGCTTAACGCCATTTTTCAGCATGGCGGCCAGTATTAATGGGAGGAAGGAACTGGGAAATCCTCGGGGAAAAACCACTGACCCACAAAAAGCTACTGGCAAGCTCTCTCACATATCCACATTCACAGAATCTTAGAACTCACCAACTCACAGACAGAGGTGAGATGGCAGTGATCAGTAATGGACAATACTTTAGACCATTGGACCACGGTCAACAGACATGTAAGTTGTCAATTATTAGTGAAATCAGGGTTTGTTCATAGAGCACAAAACCTAAGATCAGTGATTATTTGAAGTCATCGATGATTTTTAATGTAAAGAATGTATTAAAGTGAGTTGATACATTAATTTATATAATTATTAAAGTGAGCAGATTATAATTAATTAAAGTGAGCAGATACATTCATTTATGGAATAGATTAAAGTGGGCAGATACATTAATGGAATTGAACAGCACATAAGTTTATTTAATGCTTTTGCTCAATAATGCACATAAAACTTGATAATAATAATAATAATAATAATAATAATAATAATAATAATAATAATAATAATAATAATAATAATAATAAAAATAATAACACTACTACTACTACTACTACTAATAATAATAATAATAATAATAATAATAATAATAATTAATAATAATAATAAAAATAATAATCAGTACATGGAAATTGTTCAAAATTTGGATACATAGAACTGTGTATATACATACATACAAACATACATACATAGAGCCCCAAGTGTCTGAGTGGTCTAAAGTACTCACCATTATGGATTACTGCCATCTCACCTGTGTGGGTTCGAATCTTGGGCTCAGGTAATGTAGGTACATGAGAAAGCTTGCCAATAACTTCTTGTGGGTCGGTGTTTTTTTTTTCTTCAGGGTTTTCCCAGGTTCCTCTTCCATCATTTACACTGGCAGCCATGTATAGCCTACCTTGTGCTGAAGAAAATGTGGGTACATTAGAAAGTTTGCCAGTAGCTTCACATGGGTTAGTGGGTTTTTTTCCCCCGAAGTTTTCCCAGGTTTTTCCTCCACTATTTATACTGGCCACCATATATATCCTACCCTGTACTGAAAAATGGTGTTAAACCCAATGACAATAACAACATACATACATACATACATACATACATACATACATACATACATACATACATACATACATACATACATACATACATACATACATACATACATACATACATACATACATACATACATACATACATACATACATACATACATACATACATACATACATACATACATACATACATACATACATACATACATACATACATACATACATACATACATACATACATACATACATACATACATACATACATACATCAGAAAAGGTTATCACAGAACAAAACATACAGATATGCCCATTATATAGACTGCAAAGAAAAGCAATTACAGCAAATTAGTCAGGCTTGTTCTAAATAATTTCATGCTGTTGTCCATTAACTTGTGTACTTGCATAAGAAGTAAATGAAAATGTGGCATACATATGCATTTATAACTTAAGGATTAGATTATGATATTCTGGCAATATGCAGTACTCACCACTGACAAGAAATCAAAGGATCCCACCTATGTCTGACCAGCTAATTCATGACTAAATTTGCTCAAATTTAGTTAAGAGAGTGCCATAGAGAACCACTGATGTCCTGCGGTTGATGCAAATTAGACTGCCATTCCAACACTGAAGAGCTACAGTTGGAAAGCTGTAGAACAAGGATGAAGTTGCTGTTGCAATCAATAATAGATAACCCTTGACACATGCTTTACTGGAAGCTGTAAAAGCTTAATAAGCAGAGCTGTTGATTTGCAATCAAAGGGTCACAAGTTCAATACCCACCCAGGCCAACCCAAGTTGGCTGCCTTAGTTTGCCCTCATGAAAGGCACTTAGCTGCCATTTCGTCTACATGATAATGCCAAATAAAGCTCTCTTAGTGACATTTAAAACAAAAATAATATATTATTTGTTCCAGTGATGCAGATGACATTTATCAATTTAGTATTTAACATTCAGAAAAAATCCCAGAAACTATATCAGGCCAAATAAAAAAAATGCACTAATTTTAAAATTAGGGTAGGGGAGTTTTTGGTTTTTTTTAAAAAAAAAATAATACATATATTTATTTTAAATTTGTTTCTTTGTTTCTTGTATGGCATATTTTAATCATAGGGGAAAAAGTGATAGATTTGACAATGAGAAATATGGTCTGTTGGCCGACCAAAATTACACATTTTTGGGTTTTCCTAAAAAGGTAGTGATATTCTGCAAATGAAAACAGCAGCAGAATTAAATGGCAACCTGCTCTAAACAATATTTCCATTGTATTCACACCAACTGGACAAGTGCAATTAATTCCCTTAAATCTGGTAGATAGTACCACCAAAGAACTGACTACAAGCACATGTTACATACCACCAAAGAACTCACCAGATGAACACATACCACATCCCAAAGAATCAACTATATGTACACATACCACACCATCAAAGAACTATTAGAGGTATACATACTGCAAGACAAAAGAACTGACTAGATGTGCACATAACACACCACCAAAGAAATTACTAGATGTAATCATATCACACCAACAAATAACTTGTGATGTACAAAATGCTACACCACCAATACTACACCATAAACTACACATACTACACCACAAACTACACATACTACACCACCAACAACACATACTACACCACAAACTACACATACTACACCACCAACAACACATACTACACCACAAACTACACATACTACACTGCCAACAACACATACTAACCACAAACTACACATACTACACCACAAACTACACATACTACACCACAAACTACACATACCACAAACTACATATACTACACCACAAACTACACATACTACACCACAAACTACACATACTACACCACAAACTACACATACTACACCACCAACAACACATACTACACCACAAACTACATATACTACACTGCCAACAACACATACTACACCACAAACTACACATACTACACCACAAACTACACATACTACACCACAAACTACATATACTACACCACAAACTACACCACAAACTACACATACTACACCACCAAAAAATGATGATGTACAAATACCATACCACCAAAGAACTGATTAGAAGCTGTTCAATCTTTTAACTGCTACTGCAAAAAAGTTTGCCTTTAAATATTTCAATACTGGCCTATGCCCAAAGTATGAATAATTAAACCCTGACCCAAATCCTAACCCTAACAGTGAAAATGATTCAGGAGGAACTATTATAAACTCTGGTCATAAAAAAATTATTTGAATTATAAATTATGCAAGAAAATGTACCTAAATCTCCTTGACAACGATATATTCAATGAATACCACATATACTCACTTAAATGCAAAATACAACAGCAAAGTGCAACATCCGATTATGTGACAGCATATTTGGCTCTGTGCATTTTGTTATGAATAATTAGTATAACAAGCAAAATATGTCATAGTCTGCAGGTGCATTACCCTATGGCAGATAATGTTGTCTGCAGTTTGACTTGACTTATAAGCAAGTATATATGGTCCTGTCCAGGACTTATAAGCAAGTATGTATGGTCCTGTCTAGGACTTATAAGCAAGTATATATGGTCATGTCCAGGACTTATAAGCTAGTATATATGGCCCTGCCTGTGGAACCTATCAATCAATCAATCAATCAATCAATCAATCAATCAATCAATCAATCATTCTGAATCTACACACATATATCTAATTATAGAAAAATGTATCCCTTATTTGTGTATACACAATATACACATACATAAAGAGATCTTACTGGCCTGCATACAATACATGTCTGCTGAGGACTAACTAGTCTGGTGAAGATTCAAAATTAATCAAAGTACAGTATAATCAATACAACTGCTGCAATTCAACCAGTCTGGAGAATAATCCATGTTTACATGTACACTGTTATGCTAACACCTTGGACAACATCACTAAAGTCAGAGAGTTTCTAATTTTATCTGTCTGACAAAACTTGGTGGCAGAAAAAAGTAACCTGTTATTTTAACAGATTCAGTTTATAAACAAATTTGAATATATTTTTTCCCATTTGTAGTATCATATAACAGGACTGAAAAATTCTAAATTTCAGGGTCCAGGTCCCACAGGTTAAACATTCAGACCCCATTATTTATACTCCAAAATATTCTGGTGAAATCAACCATTTGCAGTATTCTGATCCATATATATGATGGAACAGGCAAAAATGTGAAAACGAAGTCATTTGATTTAATACGAAATATATTTACCACTGTAACCATGTACTGAACAGAAGAGAATGTATGTACTGTATCAATTGGATGGTATGATTTTAAGAGAAATATTTCAAACATCTTACAAATCAGGCCAGTATGACCAAATTATATATATATATATATATATATATATATATATATATATATATATATATATATATATATATATATATATATATATATATATATATATATGAACATCATTGTTTCTATGCACCATATCTCCCAAATATATATTTGTGTTTGATGGGTAGCACACAACAGCATTATGCTCTTCTATGTTATTGACTTTATTTATCTTTTTTGTAAAATCTCACACCAGTCAACCAACTTATTTTCATTTTAGAATTTGAAACCTCTGAAAATGTTTCATTGAAAGCACATTAAATATTTACTACTGGGTATACATTTTGTTATATCAATACATATATAATACAATACATATATAATACAATACATATATAATACAATCACACTTCATTGCAACAAAAGATGACAATTATTTCAAGACAGTGTTCTAGAATTAAATTCATTAAAATGGCAAATGAATCAAACAGGTTTTGAAGGTTACATGCTCTCTCAATTATTGCTTGCAATGAAATTAATTTACTTTTTTTTATTATCTTTGCTCTTTTTCAGTATACACTTTCATTAACAATGTGTATTCAATCAGGCATAGCCTTTTAGTTTGCAAGGCCCAAGGTGTGACACTAACAGTGAGGGCTTGCTGGTGGAGTTAGGATTCAGTAGTATGATATATTTATTGTCATTTTGAACATGGGGTCAAAGGCAACTGTAATGATGCAAGGTTTTTGCAGATGTTTATCACAGCATATTTTGTCCTTGTCAGTCTGACACTAACCATTAAAACTAATGTATGGAATAGACTTGCAATAAATTGGTAGATTGTGATGGTTAACCTCTCTTGTTTCAGGGCATAAATAAATATTAGAGTACATTCTGATAAGGGTGAGACAGAAGAGAGTGATGTTAATTTAAAGATCACATAGCAGAAAATGAGAAAGTTGAGACAAGACAGGAACAAATTTTGGGAATTCTTGGGCTAACTGAAATAGGTGTTAACAAATGATATTGTCCTAGAATAGGTATTAATAAAAGCAGACTATAGAGAGTTATTCTGACTTTGATGGGAATGCTAAAGTTTGGCAGATAGAAGAAATAAATTCCTTAATGTCTAAGCTAAAGAAAGGGGTGCACTTTGAAGATGAAATTCAAGGTTTTATGTAATTTCCCTTGTGAAATTCAGCAGTCCAAGTTTTTCTGCCAAAATGGAAGTCTCAAGGACTCCAAGGAAATTAACAAGCATTTTTTTCTTGTTAAACAAATCATCCAAAGAACAGGGTTCTAGAAGAAATAGAGTGACCCAGAACTATGGTGAGATTCAGCTACACAGAAAGAGGTTCTTGAGATGCCACAAACATATTGTCTCAAACACATAAAAAGGTCATTGTTTACTAAAGTTTGTAACTTTTTTAAAATTTATTGACTTTAAATTCATACTTCAATTTTCCTCGAGTTTTGTAATTAATTATGCATTAATTGGTCTTAAATGTTTTTTGATTTATGCCTTGTAAGAATGTCATGCAATAGTTCACTAATATAAATTGGTTTAGATTTTGAGGTTTGTATGTAATAAAAATTGTGTATTGTATTAATTTCATGCATTAATTTGATGCTCTGATACAAATTGTGGGAGATAATTGAAGTCTTAATTAATGCTAAGAATTGATTTTACTATGATTTTATCAGTAAATCATGAGTTAGCAATGTAGTTTAAGACATGACACAAAGTCCGTCAATTCATTTGTATAATTAATTTGTAAATTCTCTTAACTGAAGAAAATTAGCACATGTCAACCAGCATCTTTCAGCTAGTAATTTGGAACAAACAGTGGGAAGTAATAGTTATCAGAAGAATAATTATATCATTGTTACAATTAGGTGTGGCTAGCTGCTAGAAGAAAGATAATAATTTCTTGTTAATATAATTGTTTTTCAGTATCAGGTACCAAATTAATTATGTTAAGTTATGTTAAGATGGTACATGACATAACTAGTGCTGGAATAGATCTTGAGACCAGAAAAGAAAATACCTGACAGAATATTTAGGTTACATTTTATTTATTTGAAGGAAAACAATAGCCCCATACATGTGCTACTGGTGATAAGAAGTAAAGACTACATTAAGTTATGGCTGATGATGTGAAGAAGCTGGAGAGAGAGAAGAAAAAGAAATCATGACAAAGTTGATCTGTCATCAACAATGAAGGACCAGAAGCAGTCAGGTTATACTGACATGCGAGCAATTTGATTTTGATCAATCACTCGATTCTATGCTGAAATTTTCTTTATCAGTATAACAGAACATCTAATTGCATTTCACATAAATTTTTAATTCTGTTTCTACAAGAAAGTGTATTATCCAAATGTCATGTTCAATTTCATTTTCTTTATGTAATTGATTATCATATTTTACTTGTTCTCTCAAATCTTTCCAGTGTTAGTGGTTTTCAGACAGACATTCAATGATAGGATATGAATTCAGAAATCAATATTTGGTGTTTTAAACAAATATTATAATTTATTTCATCATTACAAGGTTCACAGAATAAGAAAATATAAACTCATGATACTAATTATAATATTTAAATGGAACTAAATCATAAAATTTAACATACCCAACATATATTTTTTATTATAAAGGATTTAGTAATACCTGTATATAGTACAATAAATAGTAATAAAATAAATTTGTCATAAATTCTGGCAAACAAATTAACATACCCAGACCTGGCTATGTAGACAAAATGTAACAAAAGTATTAATATATATCCAAAATATTACAACATTGGTCATTTTTTGGGGCAGTTTTTAATTTGCAAATTAAATGATTCCTTATGATTTCACTGAAAGTATTTAACACAGTGTGCTTTAAACAATGATTTCTAAAAATATATTTCAACTTTCAACAGAGATGATAACAATACCATTTTTGTTATCATTTTATTCAATTAATTAATATGAGGTCGAAGACAATATTAAAGTATATAATTAAATCCCACATTTAACATGACTCCTGTTCAGTCTTTTAGTATATAGTGAACAATGTAGTGTGGAGGATAAAGGGATAAAGACACATTTAAGTAAATCTAACAGAAGCATTTACATATTAAGACCTATATATATATATATATATATATATATATATATATATATATATATATATATATATATATATATATATATATATATATATATATATATATATATATATAATACGGATTTTACATTCTTAATACGGATTTTACCTGCTAAATGTGCTAAGAAATAATGAGAAATATAATTGAAACAAATGCAAAATGTCACATTTAAATTAAAGAAGAAAGTTAATATTTCACATGGTCTAAATCGGCCCATAATTTGGGTCAAAAAAGCCTGTTACTGTGTCATACATTACTTACAAAATAATATTTACATTTCTCTACAAACGTCAACAATTAAATCACAAGAGAGAGAGAGAGAGAGAGAGAGAGAGAGAGAGAGAGAGAGAGAGAGAGAGAGAGAGAGAGAGAGAGAGAGAGAGTCCATCGGATCGTGTGCTTTTTTTCTCATTGTATTTAACAACATGTCAGACATATTTGCAAATACTACTGCAAACTGATCTCTCAAACGGTAGAGAAATGTTCATCTGCTGAATATGGTTGGATTGTCTTCCTTCTTTCTAACATTGACAGTAAATCAAAACAGTGCTATAAATTAGTACCGTTAATTAGTGAAGCCAGTGCTAGTAAATGATTCCGTCAAAATTTGTTCTGTACTGGCGTCGTGGTTGAAGACCTGTCCTCAGAAAAAGCGACAGTTTTTACTGTTTCATGCATAAGTATATATTCTTACCACTAATTACAGTAAATAAAGGAAAATTAACTTACCGTTGTGACAAGCGAACCGCCATTACCGCCAGTTTGAATTTGGAGACCGATGTTTCCACCTTTATTAGTAGCTTCGGTTGTTCATTGGTTAGTTACTTATACAACAAACTATGGGATATCATGTGATACCTAAAAATAGGTCATTTATTTTCTGGTAGACACTTAGCTACCAGTAAAAATAAACCACCACCCACAAAACCCACACTATTTTTTTCAAATCTTTTTTTTTTCTTCCGTATTTTTTTCTCTTTCAGAAGCACCCCGATGATTTAGACACAATGCCTTATTATTGACGCAAACTACATTTAAATGTATATGTTATACCGACAAAGACAAGACAAATACTTGATCAATTGCCTTTTTCCTCGGACGTATTTGTTTATTGTGGTTTTTATTTTAAGGGAAGGGTGTTGACGAGGTATGCGCGTGTGTCAAAACAAAGAAAGATAACTTAGATGGGTGAAGCTTACGCCTTTAGCGACGACTGGCACACGTAATTTTGTATGTTAGATGTTTGAGCAGTGAAAAATTGTTTCCTAAATCTTTTGCGTGAAAATGGGGCAGAGACCAAACATAGTTTACGTTAAAAAAAAAAAATCTTTTTTATATCTAAGTTAAGGAATACAGTCAATATATGGTGGAAACTGCAAAGGAAGTTGATAGAAGTAGAACAAAATACAGAAGTATATGTGCTGGTGTATTTCCATGTACAAGAAACCCATCTAATATAATTATGCAGCAAATGCAGGAAATTTGCAATAAAAATGGTTTGTTTTTACAATATAAATTTCGCGTCAGTCACAAAAAAAAAATCCCCACTGTTGCATTTTCTGTTCGAAACTCGGTGACCGACACAAAGTGTCGTAAAATTCCCAGATTCATGCATGTTGTTCGTGTGGGATGGGAGGCTGCACATCGTTTCCATCTGGCTGTCGCGCTATTCATTTATAAACATACTTTTATAGTTAAAAATATGCATCGTTTAATGAGTACAAGTTCTCGACTTGTAGGCATTTATTATTAAACCATCATGTGGTGAGTTTGAAGAAAAAAAGGAAATTAAAGTGTAGGTCAGAAAGGGGATTGTGGTTCCCTTCAAAGTACGTTCACCGAACGGAGAGGATAATGTATTTATAAGCAGGGAATTATATAATACGCTATTACTTACCTCCGTGCGTTAAAAACACAGAAAATGCGTGAGTGGATAAAATAAGTGATATCACACAAGAGAACAATCTTTCTGAATCACATCATGAAAAATTGAACTAAATAATTGGGAAAATAATATTGTGCGTGCCAAGCTAATTTGTTTACAGACATCTAACTTGTGTTTTTATAGCTGCCAACAAAGATTAGTTTGGGATGCTCAAGAGATCTTTATGAGCTTCCGTTTTATTATAAATACGTTGTTTGGGCACTGTGGTCTTTAACAAAGCAACAGAGGGAAGCAATACCAACACGTTTTGTCAAACTTAACATGTAATATAATTCTAAAATTAATAGAATGAAAATTTAAGAGGATTTACTTTATTGTGAATTGACTCCAACATAATCCTAAGAGGTATATAACAACAGGACAGTAGTATAATGTTCTGAATGAATTCCAGATCTCGAATGTGCTGATTTGACAATATCCTATGATGGAGTGCCAACAGTCTTGATGTTGTGGGCGTTGTCCTAAGCTCCTTTGAATAAATTCATAATAATCCCAGATTAATATTTTAATCCATAGTCAATGAGCACTTCGTAATTCCAGTGAATAATTCAAAGAAATTATTCCTCTCAAATTTTATTCAAAGACAGCATTAATTAAATATGCAGACTTATATTAAAACAAAAACAATTTTGGAATTAGGGTGAATCAATGTAAATCATATGGCGAATAATAGTCCTTTCAAGCTCACTGGATCCAACAAGGGTTCACGTGTGTCAGGGATTGATTAAAATAGATGCAATAAACTGACGACGAACAGCTTAAAACTAGTATCTAACTAATCTGAGAGCTCAGGCAGTTAGATACTAGTCTTGCACTGTCTGTCATCAGTTTACTGCACGTATATATACATATATATATATATATATATATATATATATATATATATATATATATATATATATATATATATATATATATATATATATATATATATATATATCACTTCGACTCTATTACAACTCTATGTCGCAATACCTCCTAAGTGACTAATATCGCAACACAACCGACCTGACTTAATCATCCAGTGAAAAATTACATCGAACTAGTGAGCCTACGGCTTACATATATCTCCTACAATCATTTATAAGTATGAAAAAATACATCATAAGCTCTCTCTCTCTCTCTCTCTCTCTCTCTCTCTCTCTCTCTCTCTCTCTCTCTCTCTCTCTCTCTCTATATATATATATATATATATATATATATATATATATATATATATATATATATATATATATATATATATATATATATATATATATATATATATATATATATATATATATATATATATATATATATATATATATAGATAGAGAGATAGATATATAGAGAGAGAGAGAGAGAGAGAGAGAGAGAGAGAGAGAGCTTATGATGTATATTTTCATACTTATAAATGATTGTAGGAGATATATGTAAGCTGTAGGCTCACAAGTTTGATCCAGATTTATAAAATATTGTGTAGGTGATTATGACGTCCTAAAATTATATTGTATGATATGAAAAATGAGCATAAATGATAAAATAATTCGTTTATTATGATATTATAGTTATCAACATTGTTTCATAAAAAAAAGCTTTATTATAAAGTCGAGAACTGCTCTTTGTTAGACCTGAGAATAATAGATACGCCAATTCAGTATCTTGTATGTAAGTAATCATTTACTTAATATAATACCGTATATTTTATGCAGTGAAATGATATAACACATTCTGATGAATCTGTTAATAGCTTAAAAGGTGAAAAGAATCCGGTGACCTTCAAGTTTCTCTGAATACAAACACGTAAGCATTTAATGAAGCATAGATAACCTACCTACCTACTTACAACTACTCATCTAGTTATTTTATGACTTATCTACATAACTAATCTCTGTAAAGTCATATATACATATACATTTTCCCTTCAAATAAAGCATTGACAATAAACGGAGATGTCGGTCTTGGGTATTTTTGCATTATTTGTTGCAAAAAAAAAGCCAGAAAATGTATTCAACGTAAATCAGTAGCTTCAAGTAACTCTTCACCTACATCTGAGTAACAATGGCAACAGAGCAAAAAACTGTAATTAATCTTCAAAGACCTTTCGTTGCTCATGATACAATGTACCACTTCCTCCTTACAGGACACATAATTCTAATGGTATGTATATATTATGTTAGAAATGTTATGTTAGAACGTCCGCATCGGATGCGGGAGGTCGTGGGTTCTATCCCCGGTCGAGTCATACGAAAGACTTGCAAAAATGATACTAACAGCTGCCTAGCTTTGCGCTCAGCATTAAGAGGTTAGTGTTAGGACTGATCGGCCTGGTGTCAGGTTAATGTGACTGGTTGGGATATCATGCTACATGTCTGCGGCATGATGCCTCAGTGCTAGACATCACTATAAACTGCCACGCTGCAGGCATCGGAGAATATGACTGAATTTTTTTTAAATGTTGCGTTTAAAAATTATAATCACACACACACACACACACATACACGCACGCAAACGCACACGCACACACACACGTTGGAAGTAGTGGCCGGGATTAGTTGATAATTAAAGTTATTTTGTAGGAAAAATAATCTTTTGATAGCTCATCCTAGTTGTAACTTTAAAAAGTAGACATTGTTTTCTTGATGGAATTCCAGTCCTTTGAGTCTTGAGCTTAGAACACTCATTACTAAAATTAGCACGTGACTCTTTGGTGTGGAATTGAAAGCACGTCTCAAACACATGTAGGTCCAGAAATTGCCACGGCTCTTATCCTTTTCTCTACACAGAAGCTGTCATCCAGATATCATGCATGCTGATAAATTTAGGTTTGATCATGAGCACTCAGAAATTTAAGGTTGTTGAATTTTTAATATCATGGTGTTTGCATTGGTTTACTGTGGGAACTAAATTAGTACCGTAAGTCATATAGTACCTTCAAAGGGCGATAACCACACCTAATTTGTGGACACTGGCACAATAGTGTCTGTAAGTCTTTATGAAACTGATACGTGTTCTCAATTTTGGGGTGATTTCTACTTTTAGAGCATGTGTATTTAAAAAAAAAAAACATTCGTGAGGGTTGTTAGGAAGACTATGTTACAAATTACCAAAAAATGAAATGTTTAATCCACATTCCGAATGTTAAAAATACATATTATATTATCTGACAAGTTCGATGGAATAATCTTCGATGCATATATTTTGTAGTCGTATAGATTCTTATACATTATCATATTTATTTATTGTGTGTGAACTGATAAAAGAAATTATTTCAAAACAACCAGCACGTACTTGCATTTGTCAGTGTAGTTAACGTTACGATTGCTCTTTTTAAAGGCAGTCACTTATGGGCTTTCGTTTTTGATGAAAGTGCACAGCATTTGAATTCGATTAATGGACAAGTCTCCTTTTGCGACACTGGCCAGATGTTGTAATTAATGTACATGATATGAGTGAGATGTTTATTTATAATGTAATCGAACGATGAATGACTCTAACACCAAACTCGTGCGCATATAGTCCAACAGCCGATGTAACTGAATTATGTGACCTAGGTGAACAGCGGAAGTAAGAAAATGATATCGTTCCTAAATAGAATTAATCAGAAATTAAACCTTAAACGACAATCACCGTATCCTGTCAGTGCAAAATTTTGTAACGTGTTTTTATTTCTTCTAAAAGCCATAGTGCAAAATTGCTCCACAAATTCAAGCTTGATCTTTTTGTAAAATATAAGGGTGCATTTAGGTCTTCTTATACAGGGCCGGCCATAGGCCAATTGGACCTATTCGGGCACCACTCACTGGAGACTTACGAGTTAGTAATTTTTAATAATATATCTTTAAAGGGTCACTAGAGGTTACACCAAAATGACTGTCTATACAAAATTTAATTTTTTGTGCGGGAAGGAGGTCCGTGGGGGTTTCACCTTGAGTTACCGCACATGATTGTCTATAAAATGTTTGAATTTTTGTACAGGAAGCGGAACCATGGGGTGACACCATGAGTTACTGCACGTGACTGTTTATAAAATATTTGAATTTTTGTGCTGAAATGAATTCCATGGGGGTGACACCATGAGTTACCGCGTTGGGTGACTTCAACCCTATAGACGTCACTGATAAAAGGAAAGTAACCTTAAAGCGATGGAAAACAATTTCAGTTCAGTATCATATAAAACTTGTTTATTTCCAAATGACATGCGCACAGTGGGCCCCACGTGTAAATCCAGATCCACCTGCCAAAATGATCAAAATAGAGACCCGCTATTGCGAAGTCTTCCCCGTTCTTATGTCAATGATAAAATGATCAGTGTTATATACAAAAACGCACACTTAATAAGCATTACAATGTTTATTATACACAATGAAGTTCTATCGTGCTATATATCTAGTACAGAGGTCTCAAACTCGAACCAGCCTGAGGCCGGATGAGAGCATTTTCGATGGCTCAATGGTCGCATCACTTGTGACACCAATCATTTTGAGGGCCACATGATATGGCCTGGCTGGCAGTACGCGGTGTGGGAAATCCGTTATCTAGTATATTTGTGCTGCATCAGTGCAAGGGAGGCTACTCGAAGAATCTGAAACAAATATGAAAGTTTCTGGGTGCACGTACTGCTCTGTTTGGCACCCAATAAACTTGTCTTTGTCAGCACTTATTTACTTGTACATGCTACCTAAGCCAATATTACAACCACGAAATTCGATGAAGATTTAACATATTAAAAAATAAAGAAAAGGGATACGTTTAGAAAGATCCAGGTGTGGTAGTTTTCATTTCAAGATTTTAATGTCTCAATTTTAAGAAAATAAAATGTAATCAGACCAAACATTTTCCTGCCTTTGAGGGTTCTTGTTATTGCACTTAATAGATATTACATGAAAGTGAAAAGGTACACGAGAATGTTAACAATCTTGTATTGTACACCCGAATAAGATAGTTAACTGAGAAGATGAAAATATCTCCTTCTAGGTCTAAAAATACAAATATAATTTGCTCCAGTGACTAAAAAGAGGATAAATTATTGTAACGCCGTCTCTCTCTCTCTCTCTCTCTCTCTCTCTCTCTCTCTCTCTCTCTCTCTCTCTCTCTCTCTCTCTCTCTCTCTCTCTCTCTCTCTCTCTCTCTCTCTCTCTCTCTCTCTCTCTCTCTCTCTCTTGTTGCAGACCTGACAGAGGAGAAAGCTTACATCTATAAGAATAGGTGAAAAGGTATTATCACTGGTTCAGGCAATACAAATATAACGAAGTTTTAAATTCTGAAGTTAACTCCAAACAACGGACACAGGGTGGTATGATGGCTTTGTAAAATAAATCTATTACTATCACCATTTCCAGTTACAGTGTTCCTTTTCTCACTTCTAAGTGATGATCATACTGAAATATTTTCCCACCATATGGGTGGTAACAACCATGGTAGCGGAAATGCAGCAGAAAGTGAAATGTTTGAAATGATATTCTTCCAAAATGTAGCG
Organism: Potamilus streckersoni; assembly: GCA_016746295.1. NCBI lineage: Eukaryota > Metazoa > Mollusca > Bivalvia > Unionida > Unionidae > Potamilus > Potamilus streckersoni. Next base: position 2,153,650 of record JAEAOA010001808.1, on the reverse strand, counting down.
TATGTTAAATTTCAGTCTTCTATTAGCATTGGAACATTGCAATGCCTTGGACGAATGATGGAAATTTACCAAAACGATAATGAATATCTAGAGTTTCTGGACTATTTCAATTGGACATTTTAAAATCAGTTTTCTTGAAATGCGGATTGTATTCCTAGAAATAAGGATGTAGCTAGCCTCCTCCTCGAGGAAGTCATTGTAATTATTACCACATATACCATCAGATACACCACTGTCATCATCATCGTTTCGTCATCATTTTCTTCTGCTGTTTTTCTTCATTGTGTACATAACGACACACAAACAAAATCTAGATCAAACTGATAAACTTGGCACTTCAAACAACGTTTTCACATCTGCGTTAGCTCTGTGAACTTCCAAGAGAATGGTTTACACTTACTGAAAATGAAAACTCTTTCGTATGGATGTTTATTTCATACTACCCAGTGCCCTGTGGATTCCCCTAGGCAGTCGAAATCTCGCCCCTTCCCCGCAAATTCTCCCCTAATACGTCAAGATCAAATCAGTTCAATATTATTTTGATCCGTTGTCGCGGGGCCCATAAAAGTCGTGGGGCCCATAGGCCGGTGCCTACTCTGCCTATTGTTAATCCGACATACTATCATGGTAATGACAAAAACGCGATTAAGCGATCGGTATGCGAAGAAAAAAAGGCTCAAATTTGAATTGAGTTGACGTTTTTGCTATGTCAATGCTCATGCAAAAGACAAAATCTTAATTGTATTACATGTTACTATGTTCGTTTTTCATATTCAACACTATTTGAATATTAATAACCGGAACGCGTCAACGAGACTAACGCAATTGTTGACACCGTTATCATAAGAATGCGTGTTAAACTTAAACTGCTACTCGATTGATTTTTCTCATTCCCACAGTATTGAAATGATTAGAATAGTGTCAGTCAGACATAGACACTTCCGGTGAGTTTGACTGCTCTCTGGTTTATTGATTTTTCTCATTGATATTGTTGACGTTAATGGTAAGTTTATTTCATTACTTTTCTAAAAAAAAAAAATATTAAATATAGGTGTGTGCGAGCGCTATTGCAGTGCTGTTTGCATGTTTCAATTAGACCACAGTGGCTCGTATCGTTGCTGAAACCTTTACATACATGTACAATACACCATACTGTTAATGTTGTTTTTTTTTATGCAGCATGCATTACTTTTAGGCAAAGCAATACGAGCCCCTGTTAAGTAGACTACTGTAACTTTTATGCATAATTAGTGCTAATATTAGTAATCGTTCCTTCTTTCATCAGGGGTGTAGTGGCGTTAGTCGAGGCTATGTAGCCAATGCCTATGGCAATGTGAATTATGAAGTCATTGCTGTTTGCTTTGTTTTATTTGTAATATTAAAACTGATTTACTGGTGTGCTATTTACAACGCATATTCATTATAGATTCAAGCGCATGTTGTACTTATTTATTGTCATTGTTACACAAGACGGAAAATTCACGGACAATAATTTTAAAAGGTGAGATAAATCCATTTCACTTGTTTACGTGTTAAAAGTTGGAGTTATCTCCCTCAGAACGATGTACATCTCATTTGACCTTCACATCAACTGAAAACAGAAGTCACTTGGAAGAAACAAGACTACTATCAAAACAAAATAGAAGAAAAATGGTGTTTGTTGAAAATTTTCTGCAATGATATCGTATCTATCAATATATGAAGCAGAATGTGTACAAAACCATTTACAGTGCTTAGAAAGCATGCGAATCAGAAAAATGCAAGAAAATATGTAATGATGAAGTGCGTTTCTGTTGTACTTGATAGCAAAATTGCAGTAATTCAGGATGATAGCATTGATTTTGTGCAAGATAAAGATGACCCACAGATAAAAAGGATTTAAATCTGTCCTTATTTTATAAACGTATCTTATAGGTTTCCAACACATAAACTCAAATATAGGTGAATCATAAGGTAATCACGAAAGTGATTAAAATTGTAGAGTATTCCTTCTTTTTTTAAATATATTTTCTACATGGTTCAGTAAAATTATAAGATTTGAGAGGTTTATCTAAGGTGTAAAATAAATTTAATCATTCAGTTGTGCTAAAATTTTTGTCACTTAAGTCTTCCTTGGTATGTGGTCAATTATTATATAATATTATTATAAAAACAATAATTCAGGAAAAACTTTTGTATGTCCATGAAAGCTGTAGTAGACCATATCGGTTTTTAGAGAACGCATATGTTGGAACATGCCAAGGTACTTAGATACCATTGAAGGACTTTTGCTGAAATGATAGACTTCATTAATTCAAACCTATTTGAATATTTTTTAAAAGCATAATGGTCAAAGGAATGATATTTTAGAATTAAAAAGTTTGTTAAGTTTTCGGTTCCAAAAATAATCCTACTTTACCCAGCTAGTTTTTATACTTTATATTATAGTTTTATGTTATACTGATCAACAAGTTTTTCTATTATTATAATTTTATGTTATACTGACCAGCAAGTTTTTGTTCTTTATATTACTACAGTTTTATGTTATACTGACCAGCAGAGAAATGAATGCGAATGTTAATGGAGATTAACTTGTTTTACCAAATCGTTACCAGCTTAAAACTGTCTTCTGTAGCTAGGTTCAAAGACAACGTTTTCAATGGTCAAACAGTATTCTGGTTTCTCCCTCTTTATTAAAATTCATGGATTAAAGTCTAGTGACTGGGGCAGTGAAACCCCGCTACAACACGATGGCCGGGGTCCGTTACATAAAAATATAAACATTTAGATGACCTATTTAATTGGTTTTTGTCACTTAAACAACAAACAATTTATGTAACTTTCAAAAACTGTATAACAGTGTTTAACAAATTTTGGCAACATATCACTGTATAAAATGTTGCGAATCTGCCATCAGATTCGGCCACATTTCTAAATGTAAAACAGTACTTTTAGGATAATTCATTTTCCAACATTGCCTAACCGAATTGCCTTTCAATTTTGCACCCTTGATTCTTATCCTCCATTAAATATGGGTTTTATTTTACGAAAAAAAAAAACACCCGACATTTAAATCATATCTTAGAAACCAGACAAGAAAAGCGGTCAACATAAGATGCCTAAATGTCAGACCAAGCGTCCTGGCATTAGGGGTCTGTACTTTGCACACACGATGCTGATATCTCAGCTAATATAGATGCCTTTACAACAAATAAAACAGTCTTAGAAAGCATCTTCCTAACTCTAGGTGAGTGATCTCAGGACCACTTGTATCTTTTGTTTTTTTTAAGCGTTTAGTTTTATATATTTATATATCTGTTAATTTACAATTAACTTGTTTATTCCAGGTATCCGTTTTGAGTTATTAAATACTTTTAATTAGGAAAGCTTGAAAGAAAAATGTGCATATTAGTGATTACAGCCACCCCCCCCGTAAGAATTAATCATTAAAACTTGCTTTATCTTCAGAAATGTCTTTCAGAATTTATATACATTCATTTAATTTCTTCTGCATCTCAGATATTTTCGATGTATTGTACTCCTTTGCATGCACTTTGATGTAAAAAAAGAAATCTTTTATTTAATCTTTCAAGTGCATACTGAAAATTTTTAAAAACAAAAACAAATTGAAGGATAAATTGTTTAATATCGCTTAAACATGCTTTTAGTGCCGCTATAGTTATGCTTAGAAGTGGTTCAGGAAATTATTTTAACCTTAATGTGGGTGGCGTAAGAGACTTGTAACTTGTAAATGTATATATTAATTGATCAAATAATTGATTTTTGTTGGATGAATTAGTCGATCAGTTGTTTCAGTTTCTGTTCATTTGTCTGTTTGGTTGACTAAGGTCGTAGTAATGATTTGCAGCCTGCAACCAACTATGCTACATATTCCTCGTTTAAACCTTTATTTTAATTTTATTTAAGTTAAATATGTGCAGATTATATATATATATATATATATATATATATATATATATATATATATATATATATATATATATATATATATATATATATATATTTTTATATGTATGTATGTATGTTTCCCAGTATAATCAACATATTCATTTTAAATATGTGTGAACACGTTGTGCTAGGATACCTGAGTGTGCGTATGTGTATATGATTTCGGTAACCTAACCAATTACAAAAATTGAGGTTCACCTGGAAGATGATCAAGTCATGCCTAAACGTGTTATCTACGTTAAAGAAAGTTGTTTATTATTATTATTATTATTATTATTATTATTATTATTATTATTATTATTATTATTATTATTATTATTATTAATTTGTAATCTTTCAGCCCGCTCAGGTCCCCAGTTTGCCACGCTATCTAGTTAGCGACATTGACTCGTGTGATAACGATTTTTGACATAACCTAAGGCTAGGGCTGCGATAAACATATATACAATTTCAAGCGAGCACACTGAGCCTTGGTCGATTTAATAATAATAATAATAATAATAATAATAATAATAATAATAATAATAATAATAATAATAATAATAATAATATTATTATTATTATTATTATTATTATTATTATTATTATTATTATTATTATTATTTTTATCATCATTTTAAAATATTGAACACAGCTTAACTCTCGATAAATATTAAAGAACATTACGATAAATAGATTAGCATGCATTACGTGAAGAAAAGGGTACCTGAAGTTGGAACAATATAAAATTAGTTCTGCACAGTTAATTCTACCGATAGAAATATCTGATAACATTGTGTTCTTATCGACGGGGAGATGACCGATAAGCGTTTTTCTAATCGCTGAAATCGAGGTTTAGGTTTTAAGGGATTAAGGGATCTTAACGTTTTGTGACACTAAAGGTCCATTATTGTACTTAAAGGTTTTGCTCACTGATTAGGTAATCTAAAAAGATCTTGCAGTCATTTAGAAGGATCAGTTTATCTTTTCATCCATCTAGGCGGAACAAAAACGTAACCGATGGTATTTATCTTTCTCCCAAAATAGGTTGTTTCTTTTCAAGATATCTTTGATGGTGGGCTGAAAATGAATCCGTATAAGTGTCACTGCTCATTGGTACTCATTGTTGCAAGAACTGAATTTTGACACTTACAGTGACAGCAATTTGCCTGGATCGGAACAAATTGAAACACGCATTTGTGACAGTATCAACTTAAATGAACAGGGTACGCATTCTTAACATTTTTGGAGTACACACAACTCAGATCCCAAAATCAGATATGATTCTTTGGGCGTACATTTGTCTTGAAAATTTGGCAGTCTAATTTACGGATCAACGTTAAGACATTTTAAAAGTTACTTTATCACTATGTTTAATTTGAAGAAAGAAAAAAAACACAGAATTTTAAAGTATTTGGACTTTGAACTGGAGCAATGGTTTATTTATCAAAATGTTATGAGAATAAAAGGTCAGGTGATCATCCTACACACGTAGCTGCGGAAAGTAAGGGAGTAATAATGTATATCAGAGGTTGAAGAATCATACACTAATTCAGAAAGCAAATGGTGGAAGACGATTCGTGTACACGTATCCACACAAAGGGCAGGAAGCGCGCTGATTGATGTACCGTACCTCTTTTCGAACAATTCCATGCTCAATTATAAGCCCATTCTCAGCTTGTACAAATTGGGACATTTGTATGTTAAAAACTTTACCCATTAACTCTTTGTTCTTTTTATAAACCTACTTTCTACTGGTCGTGGTGGAAGTGAAAAATCGGCTTAAATTTGAGAGGTGGTTTTACTTCACCGAATTAGATAGCTAGTTTATAAATAAATTTTACTATATTCTTGGGCAAAGTTATATAAGTAATATCTCAAATTATAGGACTGCCATCAGACCAAAATATGTAATTCTTATGAGATTTATTAAGGTATTAAAACAAAAATATATTTAATTATGTGAGAGCACTAGGTGGCTTTTATAATGGGATGGTGGGGTTGAATCAGAGACACTGCAAAAAAAAAAAAAAAAAATAAAAAACATAAACAAAAATGATAACATATTCAAATACAAATAAGGTAAGAAAAGAAAAGAAGAATGAGATCGAAACAATAGAGACCCATCCTGAACATTTCAACCGGAACACCTCGCTTAATTATATACGCTTCCCCTGAATGATAGTTGTGAATCTATCCATGAAAACAAAATACACAAAAACATCAACGTTGTGTATTTCTTCGTAGTCATTGTATCTTTTTTTGTTTAAAGTTAGGTGTCACGAAACATTAACTTAAGTTCTTTTTTTCATATGGGTCTCAATTTCAAAGGAGATTTTAAAAACTTAATTCGATATCATTGACTGTAATGCATGGTTCAATAGGTCAACTAATTTATTTAAATTAAGTTCAAAATACCTACAAGCAACCCGAGATTGTTTTTAAAAATGAGAAACAATCATTTGGATAAGTAATTTAAAAAAAAACAAAAACTGTAACACTAACCAGAATGTGACCATGGGCAGATCGGTAACGAGTTCTGAATTTATATTCTGTTTTTAGACACGTGTTGTTACATTCAGACTCAAAATTTCTTGCAGTATCACAAAACGAGTTTGTTGCTTGTTATTTTTGTGGAAGTAAAATTTTGTGATTTCATTCAAAACAGCGATACCTAAAATTGAGGCGATTTATATTCTATGGATTGCCTCTTTAGGGACTTGAAGTTCTCACATTGTTAAGTGTGTATGCTCGTGTTTTCCTTTGGGAGACACCAGAGCAGGATATCTTTACCCTGCATCACACGAGACATTTATCCCAACTCGTGGACTACTTTCACCTTCTGCGGGGAGCATAATGCACGCAAAAGTAACCTACACTCTACAGAGGCGCATTGGGGTAATGTTTTTCACTGGCTACTTGACCAAAGATCACAGTTGTAATGTTAGTACCTCTCCCCTATGCCGTGTGAATAGTTTTCCCCGTTACACTAAGATGAAGTGAATACAATGGAAATAATATGAAAATTTCAAACCAATAAAGTGTTTGACTAGAGCCAACCCACCACCAGAACTTTTTCTTGCCCCTAGTCCTCGCGCCGCCACTGCTTACACGTTCCAGTTCCCATCATCACTTGAACTACATTCTTTCACAATGATTAAGACAAAAATTAATTGCAAAACATTTACGTACAAATCGAGCATTTGTTGATTTACAATGTCCCACAAAATGGCAGATTCGCACTATCATTCTACATACGTGTATGCAATTTCGATCGGACAAGCTACTGTTATATGACTCACAGTACTAATTCAGTTCCCATTGTAAACTTATGCAAACACTATGATATTAAAAATTCAATAACTTAAAAATTTCTGAGCAAACCTATATTTATCAATATAGATAAAACCTGGATGTCAGCTTCTTTGCAGAGGAAAGGATCTGAGCCGCGGAAATTTCTGGACCTGCAAGTGTTTAAAACATTTGCTTTCAGTTCCGCACCAAAGAGTCAGGTGCTAATTTTAATATTGAGTATTCCAAACTCAAGACTGTTAAAGGACAAAAATTTCATGAATAAAATAATGTCAATATTTTGTTTCACTTACAACTGGGATAAGCTCTCAAAAGATTATTTTTCCTAAAACATTACTTACATTTTTAACCAATCCTGGCCAGCTGAACCCATATATACTCTATTAAATGTTCACCATTTTCTAGGCTGGTTCCCATTTTTTTTCATGCCATTAGTACCGTGTGTCCTATAAAAACGTTGTTTTGGCAAATAATCCTTATCATTTCTTATTTAGAATCGGATCAAATATGAATCAAGGACTATTTTGTTATATTTGGTCTGTCGATTAATGTTAATATTATGAAGAGAGAAAGGATTCTCCGCCAATTTATTATGATGCGAAAAGTCTGTATTGTTGTTTAGACGTTTTCCATCATAACCTTCTTCTCGTGCCTAGTTACGAGAAGGAAGAAAGTTCGGCATTCTTAAGAATAAGGTGTCACTTATGATGGTGTAGATACGGTTACATCTTTTTGTGGGGAAGCTTTGGCTACGAGAAGGTACCAAGAATCTGTAAGAAATAGACACGACACTCTCTGATCCTGAAATCGCACTTTATATATATATATATATATATATATATATATATATATATATATATATATATATATATATATATATATATATATATATATATATTCTAAAGATACAACATGTAAATTTATTTATGTTGAAACTACATACAATACATATTACAGTACTTATTAAATAGTTCTTCCACAATCTACTATTTCATTTGTCCATTCATTTTTCTGCATTTTTGAAAACAAGTGATTTAAATATTCAAAGAGCCTAAAATTCAATAACTGTAATAAATATATCTTATTTTATTTAATGTAAGGTAACGACCTGAAAAAGATCTGTGAGTGTTATACATATTATTTAAAGAATATATATTTATTCTCAATTAAATTATAACATGAAGCTAGTAATTATTTCAAACAAATACTTATGAACATCGAAGCTGTAAAATATTTCATTACATTATGATTGTGGAAGAAGAAAACTCAATAATATTACATTATAAATACAATGAACATCCATTCAGTAAAATATTAAATCAGTAAATTATTTCATATTAGAAAAGAGAACAAACTATTACATTATATTGATGAAATAAAAATAATTCAGAAGGATATTACAACTTACTATAAATCTTTAACTTTTAAAAGCGAGTATAAAGCATAATTTTCTTACCTGTAAGAAATAGACACGACACTCTCTGATCCTGAAATCGCACTTAGACCAAAACAGCTCAAAGCCTTTTTTTATATTCTGGAAGCTGCTTAATCATCAGTGTTTTCATCCAAGGACAGAGGGTCTGTCTAATGAATTATGCCTATGTTCTAAAAAATCACGCGTGTCTCTTGCGTGCCAGTCAAGGACAGCTTTAACTGTATATCAAGTTTTAGAGAGAAATCGTGGTCAGTATTTTTCCCTAGTGAATGAATTTCTGAATCATACATTGTCTATAATCTCTCTTAATTGTAAGTGGTCATTCACATTCCGAACTTTTAAACTCAATTAATTCTCTAGACTGATTATCAATTACTTTGTTCCCAGCATCACAACGAAATTAATAAGGTTTTATTGATTGAATTGTGAGATAGTACATTATTCGTGGCTTTTATCTGTTGTAGAACTATCGAACTCGGCTATTAATTAGGTTTTTTCCATTATCAAGTCAAGCTAAGAAAACAATCATAATGTTTAATCTAAATTCATTTCAATGTCCTATTATCTTCAGGATATGAATTATTGATTGGGCCATGCTTCTCTTACAGTCCAAATCAATATCATAGCACTCTCTTAAATTTGCAGGTTTTTGTCTTTCAATAACTTATAAATTTCAATATATTATACACAAGTTACTGTTATCGTTTCTTTCTTTTAAAATTGATATCCTGATATTAATGTACTTTGTGTTTTGACCTGATCTTGTGTCATTGGGCAAGATATTTGCAGTACACTAAATTTTTCAGGCTAAACAGCTTTTCTCGCCCTATCTTAAGGTAAGCAAATTTCAGGATGTTTTAAATTTTCTGTCAGCATCCACAATACGCCATGTTTGCTTTGACCCTCAAATTTTGTTCAGAAATGTGATAAAAATATTCCTTCATCATGCTTCAAAATTAGAAAGAAGAATTTTACCTTTGGGGTCAAAATGCTGACCTTTGGTGGAACTTTCTTATCCTACAACGATACATGTGACGGTTCCGTTGTCCGCAAAATTTAGGTCTCTTTTGTTGACCATACCTAGAATGTTTCTCGGTATCTGTATAATTGCTAATCGACTACTACTTCGGCTGTTTACAAAACAAGGATCGACAGAGAAGTTGGTAATTATCAAGCTATTTTTATCCTATCAATGAATCGAATAGCCAGTGTCATATTACAAGAAGGTCAGGATAGGTTTATTTTCTTTTCAGGTGGAGAAATTTCCGGCGAATAAATCTACCCCCCCCCCGTAAATTACTGCACCGACATACGTCTGAGATAATATTTTGTCTCGCAGAAATAGACGAATTATCCTTGATGTATTGCCAGGGATGTTACTGACGTAAATGATACCGAGAAGTACATGTAAGAACTTGATCAGTAGCTGAGATGGTTTATGAGAACTACAAGTATAACAGATCTTGAATGAATACTTTAAGTATTTCTTTTGTAATGACATAATTATGTGCCGTTTTATCTTTATCGTGATATCCTTATACTGGGACATACCATGAATCAACCCTCACTATTTAATGCACTTTTAGTGATTTTATTTTGTTGTTGTTTTAATTCACCGATCTGGACTTTTATACTTCATGTCTGACCGCTCCGGTGGCCTAGTGGTAGAGCTTCCGCTTCGGATGCGGAGGTCGCGGGTTCGAATTTCTGCTAAGTCATGCTAAAGACTTTCGAAATTCTAAAAGTTAAATAGATTTCTCAGAGAAATAACACTTTTTAATTTTTATCATTTTCTTTTTCCACAAATGTCGCATATGAAGGTTATTTTGGTATTATATGCAACACGCTTTGTCGATTTGATAATGAGTGTGAATTGTGTTCGTTTGTACGAAAGTATGCAGCCAGTTGGTGTGAGTATCCGTGTGTCTGCAAGTGCTTATAATTTTCAGTGCTATATTTTACATTTATTTGTCGCATTTCTCAGCTGGATATGGTTCAGTTTTTTAAAATACATATTCCTTGAAAGAACTGACATTGCAAATGACGATAACAGTGTACATGCTGAAAATAGAAGGGTGTTTTGGGGTATAAATACATGCATGCATGCATGCATACGTACGTACGTACATGCACACACACACATGCACACACGCACGCACGCACACATACATACATACATACATACATACATACATACATACATACATACATACATACATACATACATACATACGTACGTACGTACGTACGTACGTACGTACGTACGTACGTACATACATACATACATACATACATACATACATACATACATACATACATACATACATACATACATACATACATACACATATACATACATACATACATACATACATACATACATACATACATACATACATACATACATACATACATACATACATACATACATACATACGATTAAATCCATTTCAAGACTTCAAGACTAATTATTAATTGCCTGATATTACCCTGTCTTTTGCTTCTTCGCAGAGAAGAAAACAGTTTAGCTATTATTTCCTCTCTTTATTTATCATTGGATGAAAAAGAAGTTATAGGCCGGAAAAATGAGCAAGGAGAATTACATGTCATGTTATCGTGTAAAATCCTTACAGTGCTAATCCGTTCATGTGATTTGGTTCTTTTGTGCAACCAGTATCGTGTTAGAGTTTATCTGCAAATTTACATATTCCAGTTGTAGTGAAAAGTAAGACTTAAATAAATAAAGATGCGTCTTATGCAATTAATGCTTTCATTACTACTTTCATTAATACTTTTCCATCAGACAAGAAGTCTAAACAACAATGATTTTAGCCCTACTATGTTTAAAATTAAATCAAAATCAAGCAACAAAATGCAGTGGAATAAAATGTCAGGAATTCATTTACCAAAGATCTTAAATAAGTCTGTAATGGAGATGCAGAGAAATCAGTTCTGGCAACCGATGTTAAAAAGTAACAAACTGTGTATAGAAATGTCAATTTCCTAATCCCCTTCGAAATATCATTTATTGTGAGCGATCTGTTCAGTGGCAAGCGATCTTTAGTCTACTAAAGCACATATTTAACGGAGATATAAAGTTGGGGCTTGACAATATAATGCGCGATTTTCGCGTATTCGGATGATTCTTTTGCGTGATTTAAAAAAAAGAAATGACGAATCCGGCAGTTGTGCATCCTATAATAAACATTATATAGCAATCAGTGATTAGTGGGGTTAAAGCCTACTTTATTCCTCCCTGAATAACTCTCTCTCTCTCTCTCTCTCTCTCTCTCTCTCTCTCTCTCTCTCTCTCTCTCTCTCTCTCTCTCTCTCTCTCTCTCTCTCTCTCTCTCTCTCTCATTGCTGCATACTTTGCCGAATATATAGCATTTCTCCTTCAATTACTAAAAAGGCAAATTTACGTAAAGACAGTCATTTAATTGTCCTGTAAGTGGTCATGTTGTACAGGTTTCATTGCATATGGTCAAAATATGTTTTGTATCTTTTGAGTTAAAACATTCATGTATTAAACGACAGTATAGGTCTCCATTAATATGTCTGCGTTAACCAATTAGGCAATCTTCAGCGATCTTGACATAGTTTTCATTTATTATACACAATTTATTATTATGTCCACATCCATCAAATTGGAACCAGAGATAAAACTAGCTTTTGTTTTCTCCAAGGTGGCTTTAGTTGTTCCGTATTTGGCATTTAGGATGGCAAGCGTATTATCAGATCGTGAGGTGTCACTGTTCAATGGAATAGCGTTACACAAATTGAGCTTTGACACTTGCTATGTGATAAGAACAAGTCCTATTTTGAAACTGATATTACCTCACTGATAGTTTCAACAAGCACTCTTTCGTGGATTTGTAAGAAACATCCAATGCTGAAAATCATTTCAAATACAGGAGACAAAAGTGTAAGCGTCATCATAGTTCTTCTGGTCATTTTAAATAGGTAACCAGTGTAAAATAAAGGAAATTTCAGACATTAAATGAAAAACAAAAAATAAAAATAAAATGGCAAGTTATTTGTTTGTTGACTTTGAACGAGAATACTACTAGTAATTCATTAAAAATATACAGCTCTTAGGTGCTACCAGTACTTTGTGAGAGCTCAATTTTAAGAATGGCTTTTGATTCCTTGTTCCAGGTGCCAACCTTTCTGAATCTGAATTGAACCTACTACTTCCAAACTGATGCTCACAATTCATGTACAATTTTCTCTTCAACGGTGTTCCAATCACCTGACACCCAGACGTTTGCATCGGACATAGCATAGTCTGTTACTGGATCGGTGTGAATCATTACTTTATTGCAGCTATGTCTGATTCTCCCAACACCTTGTTAATATTTACATTGAAACATATTCTGGTTCAAATATACATAGCTTCTACATTTCTTATCTAGGTTTCAGTAAGTGCATTAAGAGAAAGTTGCATAAAATATCCCAGTAAGTAGGTGGTGTCATGTGACGGGTTGACTAGAGGATGCCAGAGCATCCTATTTATAAGTTTTGGTTTGTCACATACGGGTACGTGTGACCAGTTTTTATTTCTGGAAGTAGAAGAGTACTTCTTTATTTTATTGTCTTTCTTAGCTTCATACGAAAGAGTTCACCTTAACTGAGAATGAAGCTCACGACGGAGAATGGAACATTATGTCAGACCATATTAATGTGTTTAAGGCGGGCGTTGGTCCTCAAACAGTGTCCGTTTTTTATTATTATTATACATTTTGGTCAAGGTTTTAGAGGACGTTCGGACCCATTGACCCATACTCAGATCTTTTACTGTCTACAATTCGTATCTAGGATTGATAAAGAGTCAGCAAAATGGCGTCTCCCATAGATGACTGCATTGCACATTTATATCGTCTGAAATGTTTGAGATCATGAAGAAAATAAAATTCCATAAGACATTAGTACACAAGTGTATACTTTTTTGTGCAATTTTGTATAACCTCAAAGCATACTGCAAATATGCGTGCTGGTTGCAGAGTTGTCTGCTGAGATACACAAGGTTAAGGGCTCAGTCAGAGATACTATCTTCACTGGGTTAACATTTATTCATGCTATATAATATATCCTAAAGTCTCCATATTCTAGGGCTACGACACTAAGTACATTGTTTGGTCAATTGCCAATCTCATTATTTTATCATAACAGAAAACAAACTGGTAATCTCCTTGACTCCATTCATCATAAGCTTGTGTTTGGTACATGTTTTATTGTTTAGATAAACAGTATCCATCCAATTTCGTATTTAGTTAATAAATCAGATGATGCCTTAGCAGATACGTCGAACACTTTGATACGTCGAACACTTTGACGGGGGAGGTCGTTTAAAGACGCAAGCCACCGCATCCAATCAAAATCAAGTTGATTAAATTTGAACATTCTTCATATGTGATCATAAAGATGAGCACACAAATGGATTTGACCGATAAATCATCAGTTTTCCACTGTTTATTCGTATTATTACAAATACATCATTTCCCTCAAATTCACCAGCAATGGCTTTCCCTCTGGTATGTTCTATGCTAAACTTACAAAGTATTATTTAGAAGCAAAATTGCCTCCACTGTTTTCGGCCGACGAAAATGCACCGCTGTTACACGCTATTGGTTGGTCAGCATGACATGGTGCAGGAGACAACTTATGAAATCCAATAGTTGTTAGGATAAAGCATTGAACCACATTATCGATAGCACATCGGAAACTTGCATAATTAAGATCAAACTCGTCAGGGATTCTTTGGTGCGCAGATACATAAGACTATATTGTGTGCCATATGAGAAATTGTACATGATCAAAACTATCAAGTTATCTCTACATGGTACATTCTCCTTCGAGATTAGGACAAACAGGTCATGTGACCTAATTTTGAAGCTCAAGTTGTCAGATACACTTTTGCATATACAGTCATGAATTATGATGTGTCCACAATAAAGTGGGTGATATTATAGAAAGGTAGACAGATGTAGCTTTACGATGATACCAAATAATATGGATGTTCTAGTTGCACTACAAAATACAGAGGGAAAAACGTCACTTTTTGGATCCGAGTTTTTTTTCCAGCCGAAATTCGCCCGAGGGCGTGATCCGGTTTTGTGTCCAGATTTTAGACCTTTTGGATCAGATCTAAGAGACCGGTTTGAATTTCAAAAAGTAGGATAATATGGGTATTTAGAATGAAGAGGACTCTCAACACGAAAATGTTGGGGTCCGTTAAGAAAAAATAAGGCTTTTTTACCCTTCTGCTCATGCTCAAGCGAAAGAGCCAATACAAATCGATGTTTCTAACACAAAAAAGGCATTAGGTTAACCAAAAATGTCTTGGAGGTCGATGTTTTAGGATATATTCAGAAATATCTCCCAAAATGGATTTCCTACTCGCATTTCAAGTGAATACGACAAAAACCTCCAGGGTTAATGGGTTAAATCAATTTCCCCCTTGTTTCCTCTTAGTACATTTAAAATGTACCAATGTGATTCTTGTTTATAGCGTATGTCTGGCTGGGGAAAACAGTCGGTTTACTCAACTTTATCCTCAACCCTTTATCAGAGATCTTGACCACATTAATTTACATTTTATTTGAAATGTAGCGAATAAAATTTAGAGATTGGACTGTGTTATGATACGCAGCTAAACAAATCAGTTTAATGATCAAATAGACTGTCAATGGAAGGAGCAATGATGAGTAAATCATCTAGAAGAATAAGAAATTTATGCTTCTGTTTGATTAATACGTAGGATAAAGTCAATAGTGAGGATGTGGAGGTTCATGAGTACCAATTATTCCAGTCGCACAGTTTATTTCTTGTACTATAATAACTTCATTTTCTGTTATTGTCTTGCATAATATGAAATTAATTTTGATTTTAGTGATTACATAAAATCATTAAGATTATATAGATTATAAAATGGAATTAATTGCGACCGCACTGGTGGCATTCTGGTTAGAGCGTTCGCCTCGTATGCGGTGGAGGGGTGGTCGCGGGTTCAAACCTCAGCAGAGTTAAACAAAAGACATAAAAATGGTACAAGCAGCTTCTAGCTTGGAACTCAGCATTAAGAGGTTAGTGTTAGAATTGGTCGACCAGGTGTCAGGAAAATGTGATTGCGTGGGACATCATGATACATATCTGTGGCATGATGCCAAGTGCTGGACATCGCTATAAAGTGACACTTTGCAGATGTCGTTAAAATTCCAAATCACACACGCACACACCTGCGCGCGCGGAATTGATTGAAACGATAGTTTCAATGACTCGTTGATGTACATTACCCATATTTACCATTAGAAAGAAGTTTGTCGCGTATTCAAACTGGAGTTATCTCCCTTATATTATGCAGTCTTCATGTTTTCTGTACGAATATATTTTATACACCATGGGATTGTTTGTTGTTTGCAGCTCATGCAGAGGAAATGAGAATAGAGTGCCTTTCCCAAGGACATTCAAGGTAGTTAACCAGATATGGCTTGGGCGGGTATTTAGCTCCAAACCATTGGGTTACTAATCTGACGCTCTATCGACAGAGTATCCGCGGCACTTTCTGCAGGTTTGTTGTTGTTCTGGGGCTTAACGCCATTATTCAGCATACAATAGGCTATACCTGGCGGCCAGTATTAATAGTGGAGGAAGAAACCTGGAAATCCGCGGAAAAAACCACAGACCCACGAGAAGCTACTGGCAAGCTTTCTCACATATCCACATTCGCCACCTCTGCAGGATTGAATGTCAATTTTGGTCAAAGTTACATATGCCGTGAGTGTCGCAGTTTGGTCTGCATATAAGAAATGCATTAAACAGAACCCGTAGCATTAGCTTTGACACCTCACTAGGTAAAACCTTGCCATCCTGCTCTTTTCAATATATTTTAATATTAAAACGTGATTTGTTTCCAGTTCTTTAGAGTTACTACTGTTAAAAATGGAAAACAATCTGGCAGGACATGGATTAATTGGCACTTGGTACCAGTCAAAGGGGTTAGCTTTTCAGCAACGTAACCACATTGCAACAAAAAAATGTTAATAAATAACGTTCGTGAAAGACAAAAGGTGTCGTTGAACAAGTTGTTGTTGTGGGGCTTAACGCCATTTTTCAGCACACGATAGGCTATACATGTTGGCCAGTATTAATGGTGGATGAAGAAACCGGGCAATTCGCGGAAAGAACCACCGACCCACGAGATGTTGAACAAGTAAGCAGCCCCATTTGTTTGGTACTGTGGATGATCTCATAATTCGAGTAAAATGGCAAACTTTACAGACTAAGATGGACACCGTCGCGGAATTCAATGGCAGATCTAAATTCAGTATTTTTGCTCGGAGTAATCAGTAGAACAAAGAACATAGACTCTGATCTTGCGGCACATCATGATCAGTGTCACTGTTGCGGTGGGACTCAGCTCACACACACACACACACACACACACACACACACACACACACACACACACCCACCCCGCGCCAGCATATGGACAATCACCAGTGGAATGAATATAAAATCGAAACCCTTGACGGAATTCGAACATAACGGAGGCTTTCTCACACCAATTTTTTTCTGCTCTAAATTCGGGTAACCATATATTGTAATATTAGTCTCATGCATATGTTCATAAAATCGGCGTGCTCTCTTGCATTCCAGTGGACCAATACATGTGTCTAAATGAAAAAGTTTATAACTGTTTATATTAGACAAAAAATACAATTTTAACATTTTTTAAATATAAAAAAACCCATTACATTAGAACGTTAGAAAACGGCGATAACAATATATTGTGTATGTACAATGTGGCAGTACGTACAACTTTAACGTGACGCCATAAATGCTAGGCTTATGATCAGATGGAGTAATTTCAACATCAGCGTACAGACAGTACCGAATTTACCATTCTTCTTAGTTGTGCTAAAGCCCCACCCCTGCGTAGGCCTACACGGCCTACCTCCTTCAGGGCCTAAGTAAGGGGCCTCTTAACTAGCTCAGGGACTCATTTATCCTAAATCCGCCACTGCATACATATATCACCAACAAATTACGGATATCACAATAAAAATACGGATATGACAATCAACTTACATATATCACAATCAACATACAGATATCAGCAACAACATATAGATATCACATTGAAAATCCAAATATAACAATCAGCATACAAATATCACCAACAACATACGAATATCACAATCAACATGCCAATATCACAATTAGCATACATATATCTCAATCAACGTATATCACCATCAGCATATATTACAATCATCATAAAAATATCGCCAACAACATACATCTACCACAATCAACTTACAAATATCACAATGACATACATATGTCACAATCAACGTATACCACAATCAACATATAACTATCAACAACACATAGAAACATGACAATCATCATACATATACCACAATCAACATACAGTTTTCACCAAGAACATATAGATATCACAATCAATATTCAAATATCACAATCAGCATACAAATATCACTACCAACCCACCTATTTTACAATCAACATATATCACAATCACTGTACAAATATCACCAACAAAAACATAGATATCACAATCAAGATAAAATATCACAATCAACATACAAATATCACAATCAACATACAAATATCACTAACATCATACAAGTATCACAATTAACATAAATAAATATAAATTACATGCAAGTCTATTTAGGACAATATATTTTAGATCTAACGACACTTTTTGACAGTTTTGTAAATATTTATTGAAATGCACTCTGTACAGTATTCATCATGCACGTGAGAACCATAATAGAGCTGTTGAAAATATTACCCTACTGCAAATTTAAACTCAATTTGATTGGTTGCATCAAAAGCTCATCATGTGATAATAGCATTAGTAATACAATTTGCATAAGAATCGTAGATATAATTATTGTCTTGAAAGACAACTGTAAGCTTCATTTTTGACTATGCAAGCCCAGTTGGTATATAATTCAGAAAGAGTTTTTGCAAATTGATTTGGCCAGATATGTATGAATGTCGCGTTTAGGAATCCAGACACGACTGAAACGTTCGTTCCTGATTTGTTTCCTGATTGGAGAGTGAATGGCAGCAAAGACTCATGAAACTTTATTATCTTTTTTAAATTTCAAATCACATATATCATTAATCTGATTTAGAACGGTAACGAATTTGGATTTATTTTAATGGATAAAAAGGGATCGCTTGCTCACCACATCCTCCACTATGGGCATTCAGCAAAAGGACGCCAATGTATTGGTTATCGGTTTGTTTTGTGGGGGTTTTTTTTCACACTTATTCCCACACTGTTCAGCTTGCTAAGAATTTACAATATAATCAGAGTTTTTTTTCTCCACTTTTGTGTGCATTTACTAAAAATCATAACACTGTTTGCTAAAGTTTATCCTATTAAAGATATTCTTTGTGGAAACAGAACTTTTGTTTAAAATACGTACATTATATATCGTCTCATGACGCCATTTATTGATATAAATAAGTGTGTTATAAGTGAGCTTTTTATACTAAAGGATGTTACAACAGGACTGTGTGATAACTGCATGTAAGCAAGCAAGTTAAGATTATCATTAGCGAAACAGTAACATTAAGTAGAATTAATTAAGAGCAGTGATAATACAAAATTATAACAATTTTATCCATGACCACGTGATCAAACCACAAAACAAACTAATAACCAATGTTATAAAAGCAGCCGCGCTAGACAGCGGGACTTTACAGCGAGAGACCACTGTACAGTTTATTACATTTTACATTATCGTTTTCTTTGTACTTAAGATATATTAAAGAATATCTGGATTGAATATCAAATTAATTAAATGCCACAACGTATTGGTCGATAAGCATTTTTGTAGTTAATTAGCCAAATTATAACTGTATATATTGTATTTAGGGAAACGTATTGACAATAGTAATAATTCTAGATGTAACGTGAGTCAGTTTATTCACATCTTTGCATGAGCAGGCAGCCATACTGTGTTACTGGACCCGGGAAACAGAGTTGGAGGTCAAACTCCAGACAGTACCGAGTAAGTAGAGGCACTCATTTACCTTTGAAACATTACTCCGTCACATCTGCCATGTTTGCATTTATGGGTTCTCAGATGTATATATTATATGACATTATTGTAGTTACCTTTATTCCTTGAGGTCTAAGTGTCTTGACGTCTGTTTAGTACAGTCTGCTTGAATTTCTCGGGTTTGAATCAAACATTCAGACAGTTAAGTCGGTGTCATTATATGAGACTATTAGCACCTGTAAGCAACTTACTAGTTGCCCAAAAAAAAAAACCGTAAAAACAAAAAATAATCCACTGCAAGAACAAAATGGTCTTGAAGGCTGAAAATTAGCCTGTTTTGATTAATTTGCCTCATTTGGCATGCCATACAAATGTGTTTCGTATAATAGGAATTTGTTTTTCGACATTCGATCATCAGAACCATGACATCATTAGACCTAATCAGAATAAAGAATTAGAATTTACTATTAAATGTCTACAAGTTTTTGACACAGTCTGTGCAAGACTATAGCTAATATCGTATACAGATCGTGATGACTTGCATACAGATTCGTTGGGTGATTGGTGACGTGTCTGTTTACGTGTTTGTTTTGTTTATTCTTTTGCATTTATCTACTTTTATGCTTGTCTTAGCCGAGGATAGTCTGTATTTATGATAGTTAAAAGTTGACACCATCCTTACTGTATTTTAATTCTTTAAATGTCCATAGCCTCAGTACTGTAAACGTCAGTCTGGTGAGGTAAGTAAGTGTCGATTGTTTCGCAACTTTTAAACACACACACACACACACACACACACACACACACACATACATACATACATACATATATATATATATATATATATATATATATATATATATATATATATATATATATATATATATATATATATATATATATATATATATATATATAAGAGGGACAGACAGACAGAAAACAATAATTTAGACAACTGAAAATGGCGGTCAGATTTTCGTTCATGTCAATTTCGCAATATCCTTTAGTTTGTAGCGAACCCTGTGCACTTTTAGACACATGGCGGTTACAGATTACAGTTTAGTTTGTTCAGGTACATAGTCACCAGATTAAATAAATCCGAGATTAAAGAAGAGATTTTTTTCTTTTGAATGTACCAAAGTAATATAATAAAGTAACAACGTTTTCTCTG
Organism: Potamilus streckersoni; assembly: GCA_016746295.1. NCBI lineage: Eukaryota > Metazoa > Mollusca > Bivalvia > Unionida > Unionidae > Potamilus > Potamilus streckersoni. The sequence goes on along the minus strand of JAEAOA010001808.1, from coordinate 2,132,757 downwards.
ACACTTCTTAAAGCATTTATTACACTTTTTGAAAACAAAATTATACTCCATTGAGATCCTAACGGTGTCCACGTGGGTCTCATACCGAGCCATACAGGTATGGTTCCTATTGCCTTTATAATGAAGGGTATTCAAGGTGGGGTGAAAATGCTTGATTTGTATTCAGTAACCGATTTGATTCCTTATTTGAATTCAAGTTTGCAGAAGTGCCTTGGTGCTATATAATGAGATTTAGAGGGCCTGCGTTTAGTGGCTGTTTTGAAAAAGTGAAATGTGTAGTAATTCAATAGAATTAAATTAAATCAGTGCTGAGTGAGCGTGTCCGGAATTTAATCAAAACCTGTATAAATACTAATATTTATGGAAGTCTCTAGTCCCTAAATTTAGATATGGGCCTTTTTATGGAATTTAATCCATTATATTGTGTCACTGTTTGCTATCTTGATGACATGATGGAGAGTAGTGTTACGACTCTATAGTCATAAACTATGTAATGGAAAGAAGCAAAACTAACAAATATTCTTTAGTAAATATTTTTAAACTGAACAAATGATTTAATTATCAAAGATAAAAATGAAAATGTGAGAGGAATTTACATTATTATGAAACGAATTCAAACTAATCCTGAAAAGATTATGTGAGTATCCACATGGATAAAAAGTTCCGTATGTATTTCAAACCGGAAATGTACTGGTCCGTCAATAATCGTGATGTTGTTAAAATGGTGTTGTCCAGTACTCCTTTGAATAATTCACAATAGTTTCAGAATAATATTAAAATCCAAATGATGAGCATTTTCTATTCCATTGAACAATGTAAAGAACTATTTTTCACCTCGTAAAATGTCTAAGTACAGAATAAAACACGTCTGCAGATATACAATGGGAACACAAGAAAATGAGGATGACTCCATAATCGGAATTAATCCGATTACTCAGCCCTCTCCTTATATACACATAATATTGCGGCTTTTATTTCAGAATATCCCCCACGTGACAGATTACACTACTCATTTTGCGTCGAGATACAGGAGCAGTGATGACAGCGATGATTGCCTATTCATGTGACCTAGCCCAACCAATTGGAAGATACTGAATTCTTCTAGAAGTGTCGAAAGCTCATCAGCCAATGAGAAATTAATCCAAAAGCGCCATTAGTATTATTATTAATAATTGTCAACACATACGTAAGCATATATTTATAAAATTTCTATGTAATATTTTGTTCTTAACAGACTCTGGTCACATGGGCAAAAATAACGACATATATTCTAGAAGTATTAGGAGTTACCAAAATATTGAGATACATAACAATTGCGATTGGTGTAAAGTGACCTTAATGGTTCTGTAAACAGTATAGGGTAATATCTACTAGAGTAGCTCTCATGAGAGCTTGCTTTATGTCTCATCCATTCTTGAGAATAGACAGCGTTTTGGGGGTTTTGAGGAGAGAGCTCCAACAAACAGCTAATGATTTTCAAAAAGGCACAGAGAAGAAAAAAAAATGAATAAACTCCCTGCACAAATTGAAATATATGATGATGACTGGATTTGTTATAATGCACTGAAAAAAAGAGTCAAGTATTATTGTAACAGCAAACCCTCCCTTACAACTAAAATGGTTCAGTTCCAAATTCATGTTGCCTGACCTATCTTAGTAATAGGACGCTGACGTTTGCATTAGTGATTTTTAAGAAAATAGTGATTTTGTCAGCATTTAAGCACAATGTAAATTCCACAGCTGTGAAAAGGATTCAAAATCTGACTACAAGACCAAATGCGAAACTGATTCGAGGTAATTTTCTGATAAAATTATTGCAAGATATAGTTTCCGGTAAAATTATGGGAGGGGGGTAAGGAGAGTGGCATTAGTTTCCGGTAAAATTATTGGGGAGGGGGTAGGAGAGTGGTAATAGTTTGCGGCAGTGCACGCAACTCCTCCTGACAAATTGAGTGTTTGACAACAGTTAAGAAATGATTTAATTTTGATATATTTTGTAATTCATTAATTCTTTTTCATAAGCTGATATGCGTACTCTAGCAAAATTCGTTTACCCTGTTTTAATTACTGCTACATATAGTTCACATTGATTAATTGAGGCTGATTTTTCAAGCACACTGGAGCAGCCATTTTGGTTAGGCGTGTACTAAGATCTTATGCAACATCCACAAGTACAAATGTAAAGAAAGTTCAGTTACAGTACACGAAAGTAGCATGGAGGCAGGCCAACATTCTTCCCACTGTGCATATTGCACATGCAAGTATATCGCCTTAAAAGTATTTAGTATATGAAGAGTCCCCTAAGTATATATTACTTTAAAGAGATTGTTATTTATGGACGAACGGACAGACGAATTGTAATTTGCGACAACTCTTATAATGCTGATCGGGCAGACTCGGCTGGTTACAGGACAATTTTTTGGTCCTGATAACAATGCATACCAACTTTCATGAAAATATCGTAAAGGGGTCAAGAGGCATTATGTAAATACATATGTGACGGACGGACGAACAATTGACTTTAAGTATACACACTCACCCCTTCTTTTCAGAGGTGTATAAATAACCAAATTTCTGTTCTGATTAACTGGAAGCGGGCCAAGTGCAGTCAGACGAAAATATTGTCTCGATGCACACCAAAATATTGTTATTCTAGTAAGTCTTGTAACGAATTTGCTTGCCCGTTCGATAGTTGGAATATTAAATGTAAGGCATTCGTATAGTCAGATGATCAGATTATATTGCACAGATAGAGATCTTATTTGTAAAATTTCAAACCTTGATTTTATATAATCTGTTTTACATAATGACGTTTTTTAAGTAACTGAAGCTTATTATTTTTTTTTGTTGTTTAAAAATGATCTAGACAAGCATATAGGAGACGCTTTTAATTTGATTCACGTGCCAGACTTACGACCAAAAAGTGCTGGTTCGAATCTCACCATTGGACCAGCCGGTGTCTGCTGCCGTGGTGCGTCTTTGCGCACTTTACTCTCATTGTCACGTAACTAAACAACCTACTTGTGTTGATGTGCCGTAAAGTACCAAAACGAATTCAATCCGAAAACAAGAATTTGTATAACCTTTTTTATTTATGCATGGTACTAGCATAGCAAACGTTATCTTCAACATTTTGTGTTGCATTATGTAACAATGGCTCCGTGGAAATATGTGCGGGTTTTGAAGTTTGCTAAATAATATCTATTAAAATTCCTGAACCTTGGCAGTATGTCACGTTGTTTACTTTGGATTAGGTAAAGCTTTACAAGCTTTTTGTCCCCCAGAAAATTATGAGATGTTTAATGCATACCTGTTGGTGAAAAAGAAGTGATGTATTGCGAATGAAGTGTTTTTACACACTGCATGGGGTATTGGCATTACTTCATGGAAACCAAGGTATGATTACTTAATGCAGACGGGTAAACGTTCTGCTGAATAGTTAAACATTGATATAATAGATTATGTCAAATATACGATCTTAAAGAATATTGATATTGAATTCTTAACTGTGTAAAGAAGTAAAGTTCCTCAGTGGCATAATTTGAACTTTCTCAGCAACGCATGCAAATAAGTTTGCTTCAGTAGATTTGCCCTTTATATTTTAGAACAAATAATACCTCTTTAGCCGTCGAGCTGTTGAAAGAATGTGTATTTTCATTTTGTTTTGGAGCTTGTGCATGAACCAATTAAAATTATGCATTGTGAAGAGACAGGTAAAGTACATGTACTAGGACTTCCCAGAAGGCACTTGTTAAAACCTTTTATGGTTGTGTGAGATAAATTTGTAGCCAGACCATTTCTATCAATAATTATGCATCACTATGAACTTGTCCATTCGTATGTAAATAAGACGTGTTTTGTCAACTCCAGTCTCATTTACATAATATGGTCATATAACATTTTACATTTCCTTTCCATTGTAGTTGCCAGTGGTAAGGGTTATGTAACAATATGTTCTGCACAAAATTGTGGGAGGACATATACATTATATTTAGGGGAATTTATTTCTGTTAACTTTTGTGTTTAACACTTGGACATGTATTTTTCGGCTTTTCTGTGCATGTAGGCCTACTTGTACATGCTTGTGTAACATGGTCGCTCACATCAGATCTACAAATAAGGATTCAAACCTTTGAAATGATATGCGACCGCAAGATCATGGGCATTTCATACATTGACCCTGTAACCAACAAAGAGGCCCACAACAGAATCCAGCGAGCCATCAGACCCTTTTAAGACCTCTTCACAACAGTAAAAATAAGCGCAAACTAAAGTGGTACGGTCATGTCTCCAGATCATCTGGACTGGCAAGAACAATTTTGCAAGGCACAGTGTGAGGATGCAGAAGAAGAGGCAGTCAGAAAAAGAGGTGGAAGACAACATTAAGGAGTGGATAGGCATGGGATCTGGAGATTCCAAAAAGGCAGTAGAGAGCATGGAAAGAATGAGAGAATTGGTTGTACAGTCATCTGTGGTGCCCCAAAACGACCTCCTGGGTTAAGGGATTGATGATGATGATGATGATGATGATGATGATGATGATGATGATGATGATGACGATGATGATGATGATGATGATGATGATGATGTACATTTACTTGAACATCATCAAGATATACTTATCTTAATCTACTAATGGTCTCATATAAGAACTAGGCGCCACCAAAATATTGCAAGGTTCAGTTTACTGTGGAGGATTTAGAGTTGTTTAACCGCAATACTTCTTCTTTCCATTTTGGCATAACAAGTAGAAATTTTACCATTTTATGCAAAACAAGCCTCTTTTAAATTGAAATCCCCTATATAAAGAAATCTTTGATCCGCTTTTGGCAGAAATTTTCACTGACATTCGGACACTCCGACAAAAAGAAATGCAGTGGAGAGGGGCATTTTAGCTTTCAATTTTAAACATCTTTCCGTAATCACATTTAGCTGAAATTACTGTAAGCACTGTCAAACGGGCTCAAATTTACCATATAAATGAAAATATAATAATTCATTAATACATTAATTAATTTTGATTATTTAAAAGCGGATTCCATACAAAGCCTTAATGAGAGTGGTGTAAATAATATAACATTTGCGGAAATAGTTGCCCGCTATTCTTGCCTACACAGGCGGACACCATGCAATAGTAACATGAACATCGAAATCATTATCATTTGCTTAGAACAAATTTACTTTGCCTGAAAATTAGCTAACACATAATTAGCATGTATTTATCACCTTCTAACAGCACGTGCAAACACGTTAATTACAACAATTGACGTATACCTATGTTCCAAGAGACAAAACCTTCGCTGGAAGATGTGAAACGCCTTGGACGTTATCAGTAAGCTATGGAGATCTAAAGAATACATCGAGCGATTGCCTTCTAAAAATCCTCTTAGCATAATTTGACCGAAATTGTTTTGGAATGATGCGCTGGGTTTTCAGATTTATGAATGTAATACCAATCTGCCATTAAATTCGGTTGCCGTTACTAAAAATAGAAAAGCACTGTACGTAATATAATTCCATGACAAATCTTTCTTTCAGACTTTGACAAAATTTATATGGACAATGCCTGCCTGGCAACATTTATTGCCATCAATACAAAGTATATAAATATGTGCAAAGTACTTCAGACGAAATACTGCCCACAATACTTTGACTAATCTGCATAGAACGGATCGTGATTAAAAAGGCTTGTAAGTTGCTACAAAAATGCTAATCTGCTATGAAATACGGCATAAATTACTGATAAATGAAGTGCCCTTCTCAGGAAACACTACAGAAGCATATCTGGGCTGGTCCAACGGTGGAAACGAAACCGTACGCATCTCGTCACAGGTCCATCGTCTTAACCACTCAACCATGGCTGCTTCCACAATTAGATCTACAGTCGAATGTCGCATTAATAACGTGATACAAAGAGATACGAGTGTAGGTAATAAAATGAGATTTCGGATAATTCAATCTCCTACCTCAATACACAAGGGAAATGGATAGGCAGATTAGCGGATATATGTAAATTTCTTTCTATTCACTGTTACAGTCATAATACAAAATCTTAAAACCATTACATGTGCATCGTGTTGATTTCCCTCGAGACGCTTTTTTGGATAGGTAACCAATGTAGCATGAATTCTCATATCCATTACACATAGTTCATTCTTATCATTTAGATTCCTTTATTATATTACTACTGCTTGATCTAAGATACCAAAATTAATTAATTATCCCTCTACCACTTTTGCAAAAAGCATGGTGACTATATATGATCTGCAGCCTGGTGTGTGTGTGTGTGTGTGTGTGTGTGTGTGTGTGTGTGTGTGTGTGACCATCTTTATCAACTCCTCATGATACCATTATAAACTGAGATTTTTGGTTCTCATATATGCAAGAGGATAATTTGTAGAATGCTAGCATAATTTTAAATCGAAATCCTATGGTCTGAAGTTGGCTTATGACTAATGGGTCGGAATGTAATGAATAACTGAGTACAGTACTGGTTTCCTATAAATGTGGAATGTTTAGTCCCAACAGTGATCAAATGTATGGATTCTTGGGATAATCTGTGTAGTCACCGTGTCCAAACTAATATTTTGAGGAGAATTAATACCTTTTAATATCCGTTGTAATATATTTTATTTCTGCAGATTTGCTCATTTATAACATTTTGCTTTTTTTTGCTGTTGCATCTACTGTTCCTGTTTAGGTCTTTTTCTTGTTGTCTGTCTGGTATAGTTACCATACGGTACCAGATGCCATCAAGATTACAATATTGCTTTTTTTTCTTGTTAAAGAATGAGCGGAAATTGTTGATGACAAGATATATGACGCGCAGCTAGACTTGTGCCAGGGTTTCCAACTAAAGTGTACCCCCCACAACAGTAATTTGCTGTGTGAACTCTATTACTTTGTATATGTTATCCAGTTACCGCACAATACAAGTCTGTCTGTGTAATTCCTACGAATGAAGTAAATGGAAAGTTAGATAAGCGTTCACTCTATGTTAGCATTCATGTTTAATTTTTTGCAAGTTTTTTTTTGGTAGTGAAAGTATTTTGTTGTATGACAGACATTTAATGCAATTACTATGTATTATATTCTCAGGTAATTGTTTAATTTGATGTTGACAGGTAACTTTGCATATGATTCTAAAGCAATAAACTTATATATTTTGCTGACACGTTTAGTGCATAGCAAAAGATTTATTGTGTAAAGTTCACATAAAGCTATGTCGAACTTTGCAAATGAAATTAAACTAGCTGTAAATATTACTAGGATCGCAATGTCAGATAATTTCAAATAGGTAGGTTTGTTTATTCTAATTAAATGAACACTGTGCCTGCACATTACACAAGCAAGCTTGAAAGAAATATTTCTGTAGGAAACAAAAAAGACCCAAAACTTATCAAGTGTATTGGCTATAATAAATTCAAAATTTGTGAAGGAGTCAGAATTTCAAACTACAAATTAATTAGAATACAAACGAGTGATTAGGCTGTTTCCTTAGTGAAAAACTTGGACCACTTCAGTGGCTGACTAGTTAGAACATTCGTCTTGGATGTGGGAGGTCGAGGGTTCAAACCCCAGTCGAGTCACACCAAAGACTTATACAAACAGTACCAACAGCTGCCTCGCTTGTGCTCAGCTTTAAGAGGTTAGTAATAGGACTGGTCGGCCTGGTGTCAGGGTAATGTGACTGGATGGGACACGATGCTGCATGTCTGCGGCATGATGCCCCAGTGCTAGACATCACTATAAACTGCCCCACTGCAGACATCGTAGCAATGTCTTAAACTGTTTTAAAGCTACGTTAAAAACCCCCAAAATTACACACACACACACACACACACACACTTAAAGAGAAAGGATTTTCATAGTATGTTTTTCAAACAGCAGTTATCTCTGTGCAACAATCAAGATGGCGTAAGAAGTCCAAAAGTGTTTAGTAGCCATAAGAATGAAAGGTAAAAGTTTTGTATTTGTGAAATAGAAAGATTATGATGAATAATTTATTACATGGGAACCATCAGTAAACATTCCGTTAAAAAAAAATGATGGAAATACAATGCATGGATAGCTGTATCAATGACCATGAACACGTTTTAAAAGATAGCAGTTTTCTGGATTGATCATGAAACCATTGGTTCAAAACATCGTACGTACAGAAACATCGGAGTTAAATAAGAAAATGGTGCACGTGAGAAATGCAATAACACAATTGCAAGGTAGGTAGGGTCATATCTTGATAATAGAAGACATCAAGGAAGAAATGAAGAAAGTCGAATCTAGAAAAAAATAAAATTTTACAACATTTAACCACCCATATCCCTGCAACGTTTTGACAACTGTAATTTAACTTGGACAGAAACTGACAAAAGACGCAGATAGCAGCGGCGGTGCGTTACACACGACATTGAATAAATAGCAACATCTGAATCGAATTTACTTAATTTAGAAAAACCTACTATATTTATTAAAATCGGTATACAAGTTTCCTTTTTATTTTCAGGTGCGAAATACTTGTTTGACTGTAACGATACCTTTACGCGATGAAGATTCCGTCAAATCAAATAAGAATGTAAAGACATCTTTACGCGATGAAGATACTATTAAATCAATTAGATTGGCACTGATATGACATTTTAACTTAATATGCAACAATGGTAGAATTCCACCACATAATGACTGCAGGGGAAACTTATCAGACATTCATGAATGATAATATCTATTGGAAAGTAGAATTAATGTAGCAGACGAAATTAAATTAATTTCAATTAAATAAAGTAGGATTGGCGGTTTGGAGCATATAATATATATATATATATATATATATATATATATATATATATATATATATATATATATATATATATATATATATAATGATAATAGGAGTAGAAAAAGCAAGGCATCCTTATAGTCAGTTGGTCTGTTTTTTCGACACTTTGAAATGTTAAAAAATGACGCTTTGAGATCTTTTTGTATGAGAGTGACATGTTCCTAACTGCAGATAGATTTGTATTGGGCTTATAGATTTGTAATAGGCTTATAGATGGCCCTCGTGTTTACACTAGTTAAATTCCTGTACCTTGGCGGTATGCAATGATCGTTTCGTTTACCTTGGATTTAAGTAAAATCTTATTACTTTAACTCTCATGGAAAATTGTGGGTTGTTTAAACGCATGCCTAGATGTGAAACACAAGCGTATTATATATCAAGTATTAGTATTGCTACATGGAAACCTGTGTATGGTAATGGAAACCTGGGTATGGTAACGGAAACCTGGATGTGGTTACCTCATCCAGAAGGGTCAAGTTTCTGCAGAAAAGTTAGACGTTGATAAAATAGTTTTATGTCAAAGTTGCGGAATATTATTATTGTACATGGATTTTCTATCGCCATCATCGTTCTTTTATGTAATAATGCAAATGCTTTGTGGACTGAATATGTGCCTTTTCATACGTAAAATTAAAAACGTTACGTTTGTTATTGAATATTTAACTACAAAAAAGTAAAGGTCCTGAAAAAAAGTCTTTTAAAGAGATGCGCGAACACTTGAAATATCTCTACAACAAAATAAGGAAATGTTTGCTTTGATATATTTTATACATTATATTCTGCTTTAAAAAAGTACAGGTTATTCGTAGAGCATTTGAAAGGATTTGTATTTTAAAATTTTGTTGGTGTTGTGCAGTAACCATTTAAAATTATATAGTTATGAAGACACTTGTTAAACCATGAGTTTTTAAAATAAGTGTAGTTTGTCAATTTCCAACAGCAATTGTTCATCTCCATAAATTTGTTTATTTATTTTTAAATAAAAAGTATTATCTTAACTTTCTTTTACTTAATACGGTCAAATAATGTAACACATTTCATTTCCACTGTAGTCATCAGTGGGATGGGTTCCATAACAATATCTGTGTTGTGGACACATGTTTTGGAGTCAATGGACAATTCATATAATTAGACATTAAACATGTTTTATATTATTTATTGTTATTATTCCTTTGGGGTGGATTAATGTTGTTATTGTTGACATATATATTGAGATTTCGTATTGAATACTAAGATATTAATTCTTTTAAGACATCTTTGGCGTTAGTTGACATGTGCTGAGGTTCTAAGGCAAATCTTTGCTGGAAGGTACGACGTTGTGAATAGGCTATGGAAGTCAAAAGAAGAACAGAGAGAGAGAGAGAGAGAGAGAGAGAGAGAGAGAGAGAGAGAGAGAGAGAGAGAGAGAGAGAGAGAGAGAGAGAGAGAGAGAGAGAGAGAGAGAGAGAGAGAGAGAGAGAGAGAGAGAGAGAGAGAGAGAGATAGATAGAGAGAGAGAGAGAGAGAGAGAGAGAGAGAGAGAGAGAGAGAGAGAGAGAGAGAGAGAGAGAGAGAGAGAGAGAGAGAGAGAGAGAGAGAGAGAGAGAGAGAGAGAGAGAGAGAGAGAGAGAGAGAGAGAGATAGAGAGAGAGAGAGAGAGAGAGAGAGAGAGAGAGAGAGAGAGAGAGAGAGAGAGAGAGAGAGAGAGAGAGAGAGAGAGAGAGAGAGAGAGAGAGAGAGAGAGAGAGAGAGAGAGAGAGAGAGAGAGAGAGAGAGAGAGAGAGAGAGAGAGAGAGAGAGAGAAGTGTTGGTAGCTAGCAACATGGAATGAAGATGGATATGCTACATTAGATATTTTTGTATACGTTTCATTACTGCTAAATTCTCAGACCCACTGGCCAGTCGTAAAAAGAATTTTCAAGAATCTCATCTAGCCGTAAAGCCAAGTGAACTTAGATGTGGTCCTTCGTTCATCGTGCGTCTAACGTCTGAAATCCACCAATAATATCTATTTTAAAATCATGATAAGGCCGTCAAACCAACTTCAAGCAATCATTGAACAGAGAACCCAGGCGTAAAGGCCTTTCTCCTTTGTATAAGACACTACCAAACCAAATCAGGTATTACCATCGTTACTTAAAGCTCTTAATTTTTTTTAAACCATAGTTTGATCTGATTTCATATATACACCCGTTGTATAAAGAACTTTCAAGTTTTTATAATTGGTGCCGGTCCGCCATCAGTAATGGCAGTTTATCGCCCGTCACACAATTCCTATTTTAACTGAACCTAACGACCGCGTGACCAATTTCAGCTAAAAGTTGCACAGAACACCTTGTCATAAAGGAGTTTCATCTTTGTGGGAATGATAAAAAACCCTTGAAATGACTGCGCAGAGTTTGATCAAATTTTTACAGAAGCATCTGAAGTGAAGACCTTTCAAGCTCAATCATATATGACCGCCATTACTAAAACTAAAAATTAAAAGAAACTTAATGAAAGAATTCTCAAAAATCCGCTAAATACAATTTGACCAAAAAAATTATCCTGTAGAGAAGACCTCTCATATTTATACAAACAATGCCGCTTACTCCTCTAATATGGCTGCCGTTACCTAAAATAGGAACACCTGTATGTATGACTTCTCAAAAACCGCTAAACATAATTTGACCGAGAGGACCTGGAACAAGGGTAGATTTGGATTTGTGCAAATTATGTAAATCCACCATCGAATATGACCATCATCCCTAAAGGTATGCAAATCCTGTATACAACTCAAACTGTTCGTCGGACTTTGATCATTGATGACAAAATGCATCTGAAAATAGGGGCTTGTACATTTAAACAGATGATGGTGATACGCCTTCATATATTGTTACCGCAACCAGAACGTTAGTATATTTAAATGTTTTCTGATGGAATGCCGCTTAATAGAATTTGACCAAACTTTAAAGAAAACATCCCGAAATAAAAGGCTTTCATTTTTTCTACAGATGATGCCAATTCACTATTAAGTAGGATTGTCTTTACTGAAAATAAAATGCCTTGCCCATGGGAACACCACGGTCTGGGCTGATGCGATGGTAGGAATTAGTGAATCACACCACATCTCTGACAGGTAGATACGAAGTCGAGTATTACCACTGTGATGCTAGGGATGTGTTTTAGTTGAACAATCGTCGAAAGAAACAGGTTGATAATCCTGTTTGCGTCTTTATTACCTATGGCTGCCTGTGCAAAGATTTCCTTGTTTTTAACGAGTATGCATAAATAAAATTACGTATTCAAAAAAATATAGTCTCCCACACATCAGATAAGGCATCGAGTGATTGTGCTTGGAAGAGAAATTCTGATTAACTCATTCGAACAACGTGAAAGATCATTTTGCGTCGCAATGTCGAGTAAACGTGATTGGTTAAGCAGGGTTTATGAACATTCATGAGAAACAAGGATACCTCCGTACAAGCGGTCTCGGGTGATAACGGAACGTAGTGGATTGTCTCCTGTGGGTTGCGACGATGTAGTGGAGCTAATAAATTGTGAATTCAGAAAATTCAATGTCTCGCCTCAGTACTCAAGGGAAATGAATAAGCTGATTGCTAGATATATGTAAATTGCTTTCTGTTCTTTTCCTGTCGAGTCATGATAAAATATATGATAAATCTATGTCAAGTACATTATGCTTGTATCCCTGGATACTCTTTATGGATATGTGACTAATGGAGAATGGATTCTTAAATCCAATACAGGCAATTTAATTGTTATATATCTAATTCCTATATTTCTGCTGCTGGACATAAGATGCAAATTATAATTATTTCCATTGCTTTTGCCAAAAACATGGTGATGATATGGCTTGCAGCCTGTTACGTGCACGTGTGTGTTTTGTACGTGGAGAAGGATATCGCTGAACTGTTCATTACGCCATTCTAGAGGAAGACTTAAGATTTTTAAGTATGAGTTGTAATGGGGTGGGAGAGATGACTAATGTCTCAGAGTGAATTAATTATCGAGAAAAATATGCTGATATTCTGCTTTTTTTAAGCATTTTTCCTGTTACACACCTTCCCTCTTGTCCAATACATATGTAGTTGTTAGACAAACACAAGCTCCATCTCTCTGTCTCTCTCTCTTTGTTTGTCCTGTGTGCTTCTCACTAGTATATAGTAACATTTAGCGCATAAGGCGCACCTAGCTGTTAAGAGCTACTATCTACCAGACTGAGCTGTAGTGACTTGGTGGTTAGCGTGCCTGGCAATCAACCAGAAGAATGCAGGTTTGAATCCCATCATAGGGTCAGCCAGAATCGGTCACCATGGTGTTTTCGTGTAGAGTTAACTTTCCTTCATTTTCCCCAGTACTATAAAGCTTGTAATGAGTTGCACTGCCGTTAATCACCAATCTAGACGAAGTCTTATTTCTCCTTCCAATACATTTCTCGATCACATTAGCTTTAGGGATACAAGTCCTACTACCTCCCGAATTCGGCATTCTTGAAGACAAAAATTCCTTTTTCTGTCTTGAATATATAGACCAAAAGCAATAACGTTTGTCTATTACCTCACTTACAGATGGTGCTAGTTTAAAGCTTTCGATGTAAACTGGACAGACGTAGTTCACTTTGCCTCCCGAAAACCAGTGTGATTTTGTTTTATATTCATTCCACCCACTGAAGATTATATTATTTGCAGACTTATTAAAACTTATTCTACAGGTGGCGTACTTTTTAAAAAAAATGCCTCCAAAATATTTATGTAAACTTTTTGCAAATATTTGGACGTAGTTTCTTGGTTTTCTGACCGCATGAGTTTTAACGGCTTCACTGTTAAAATAGTGTTTGTCGTTCGCGTTTTCACACGTTGTTTATTTAGTACTCGTAGTACAGCTGGTGCCCCTGACATGGATAAGTTTGTTAACTATTATTATTATTATTATTATTATTATTATTATTATTATTATTATTATTATTATTATTATTATTATTATTATTATTATTAATGTTTATTATTGTTTATTATTTTTATTATTATAATTTTTGTTTATTGTTATTATTATTATTATTATTATTATTATTATGTTTATTATTATTATTATGTTTATTATTGTTTATTATTATTATTATAATTTTTGTTTATTATTATTATTATTATTATTATTATTATTATTATTATTATTATTATTAATCTTTCGTTATTCCTTTGTCGTTTTAGAAAATAATAACGACAACGAAATGTACGAAGTGCAAAGAATTAAGTGTCAGTAACGATTCACATGATCAATTGTACAATTGTACAAAGTGTGCATTCTCAAATACATGCTGCACATGCGTTAATTGTTCAGATAATACATGGTTAATAGTACTAGGGAAAAGTTCAAGGAACAAGAGCGTCAGGGAAAATCAAAAGTCTGATTGTATTAATGTATTGCTTATTTCATACCTTAGCTATCGTCTCACAGTGTTAACGTCAGTAACTATTCGTACCATTATTATGTGTTTCTTTCTTTATTCCTTTATCGTTTCAATATCATTTAGACGATGTGTACTTTGCTGCAACAGGCAACGACAGAGTTGATTAATTTTGGCCAACGATTTCCGTCTTTCTTTCATCTTCTGTCCTAGCCAAGATTTTCAACAATATAGGGAAAGAATTTCCATCCAATTCCAGGCAGTATATCTACCTGTATATCAGAGAATGGTCTTAAGGTTTTTAAATCTTGGCGAATGGGGTTTATCAACGAATTGAATTAGCCGTACCTTCAAGTCGCACCTAACCATTTACTCACAGCTTACCCTTGGAAGGGTACCGTAACAGCCTTATAGATGTTGGCATCACCAGATTTATACATTCGGCTATGCATTCTCTGAATTCTGATCTTGATCACAACCAGGATGAACCACATTTTGAGTGTGGGGATAAACCTGATGATGCCTTAATCTTATACCCCACCATGGAGAGGACTGAGTGTAGTTTTTAAAGCGCCTTTAGAGGAAGTTTATCGGGTGTTTTCGAACTCAGAATGTCCACCAAGCCCCTCTTGTACACGAGCAATCATGGTCAGTCGATAATAATGATAACAGCTCATTATTTTGTTTTGTCCTACATTATGGAAAAATCAAGGAAATCGCGGAGATACTTCATGCCAGTATTTGTTATCCAGGCAATTCCAAAGCCCATTTCTGAGTCAGATACCAGAGTTTTTTTTAAAATTCCAAAAAATAAAATATAGGACTGGTATATAATTTATTGCAAAGCCTTGTCAACAGACCTTCCGGCGTTAGGCAAGAACTACGGACGTTGAATAAAATTAATCATCGAAGTGTTATGCATGTCACTTCGATGTTCTTTCGCAACATTGTGACCAGGTCTTCGTTGATGGATTTGGTGTCGCTGGCGATCTTCCGGCTGACCCATATGGCTGGCAATAAAAACGCATGGGAGTCAGCGGCTAAAATAACCAAGGTGATTAACTGAGCGGCCCACCATGCAATTCGAATGCTCTGTGACGGCTTTCGTTAATCTGGATCTTGTGCGTCGGGACGCATGCTTACACTTTACCTCGCACAGGCCTCATCACATACTGACCTTGCGAACCATTCCCTTCTGATCGGTTATACTGTTCGGTGGCAAGATAAAGGTAGTATTGACACTGGCGGCCCAGAAATTGCCAATTCATAGCTCGACACATCAATCCCTATTTCCCTCAAAGACGGGATGACGCGAGACGAGGGCACGCGATCATAACCCTATACATATAGACGATTTGCTTATCAGTCTCGAGACAGTCATCTCGTGGGGGTAGGTAACCAATTTAATCTACCCCCATTCCTCCACTGTCTTACCGCTGACTCGTATGCCCTATCGGTCACAGACTACAACCCGTTAGGCGCCAAACTCATGGTTTCCAAACAACATTTGATCGAACTCTTCTAGAAAGACGTGTGTATGATCCATAATGTATAAGAGGGACTTAGGATCTCTTATACCATCCCCCTTCCCTTTTATCCTCTCCATTCCTGGTGTAAGTATCGTCCCTCTTGGTAAAGAAGTAGCTTTTGCAACAATAGATCAGGGCACTTATCGAGCTGATCGAGCAGTGTTTGGTGGATATTATTCTGAATCCACAGTCTCTGGGGTTTTACTCCAAGCTAATTCAGGTTAGGAAAGCCAATGACAAACTCAAACTAATTATCAATCTCACTCATTTAAATCAGTTTATCTAGTCACCAAAATTCAAGATATAGACAGTCAGATATGTCTCTCCATCCATCCGTACGAATTTGCGATCAGTCTCAATCTGACAGACACATTTTGCCACGTTTCCATCCATCCATCCTCGCAGAAATTCATATGGTTTGACGAACTAATTAGTTTCACCCCATCTCTATCCGTCGTCCCCTGTTCCTAACGACTGCGTATACTTCCACTGCGGAATATTTGGATGACATTCTCCAGATCCGTATGGTAAGTTCCATTCTAGTTATTTCCGTTTACGTTTTCTAGATTTTTCTGTCAAATTGTGAAAAAATCCGACCGTCGTTATCCATCTCAACAGTTCGTCCACCTGGCTTTGGATTGCTCACCAACCTTAACATGGTACGTCCTCCGCACCCTCTTTTGTCCTAAATCATCAATCATGGCGAGTCAATATCCAATAAGAAATGGATAACAGCTAGAGAGTGTCTGATATTCTTTGGATTATTCCATGTAGCAGTAGATGATATACTGCTGGGTGGTCTTTTCTTGCACCCTTTGCAGAAGGCATTGCTGTCTAACTGGAGTCCATTTTAGCCTTTCAATTATGGAGCGACCGCTTTCAGAACAAGGTCATGCTCATCATGCCAGACAATTCGGGGGTAGTTATGTATCTCCTCAAACAGGGCAATACCATATCACCTCAACACTGGTCTGGGATGTTTGCCGTTTGTGCGTACAATGCAATATCGACATCCATATCAGACATTCCAGGCAGACTTTATGCTTTGGTCATTTTGTCAAGGAGAGGACAAATTCTCCCTGCAGGATGGTCACTCCATCTGTCGATCGCATCGTTTTTGCCAGCTATGGGGGTATCCGATGATTGGATGATTAAACTTCTTGCCACCATGTGGAATAACAAACTGCCAACTTTCGTTTCTCTAGTTTCAGATCATGAGACTTGGTCCACTGGAGGGTTTGTGGGCCTTTGTCTACCCCTTCCCAACAATCCTAGTTCCAAAAAGAATATACAGAAATTGTGGGGCAAGAAGTGCAATGATTCTGATTGATCCTCTCCGCTGAGACAAATCCTGGACCTTCTCGATCTAACGATAGCTCTACCCGGGAAGATCCCGGCCAGGCCAAACTTTTTATCGAAGAGCTTCGGACCCCGTGTTCCATCCTTGCCAGGAACGTATTCTCCTTCACGCTTGTCTCTTGTCAGGACTGCTAGTAGGCAAAAGCATTTTATCCGTCCAGTCTTAGAAAGAATTTCACTTGTTAGAAGGCCTTCACTTTCAATGCCTAAGACGGGAAGTAGCACGTTTTTAGAAACCGGTACAAAAAAATCTGTCTCATTGAGTGCCTCTGTACCACAAGTAGGTAAATTTTTTCTTCGACTGCTCGAAGAGAAAAAGTTGGCTTCGATTACTATTAAGGGCTGCCGTTCTAAGATATCGGACACGTTTCGTCATCATGATATATAGGATCCTCCTACCTTCAGCTCGATCAGGTGGCTCAGCGGTTGTTATGGTGCAACCTGGTTTCGTCGCCAAGAACAGGTTGCCATCAGTGTGCAATCAGAAAGTCACCATACTAAATCTCTCCTGTATAGACAGTTCCCAAGAAACTTTCAAACATGACCCAGTACGTGCACTCAGACTTTATCTAAATTGAAGTGAGCTACGCGTGGAGCTCAAATATGCTTATTTCTCCCAGCGAAACCTGGGAAAGAAGACTACCTTCAAGGCCTTTCATCTTGGCTGAATCACGTACTTCGCACGTGCCACAACAGAATCCTTACATGAAGACCTCTACTCACGAAATACGAACAATATCTACAAGTCTTGCCTTTACCTGTAGAAATTCTATCAAAATATTTTCGAGCCAGTCGGTTGGCATGAACAGTCATCCTTCTTAAGTTTATTATATTTTGTACTTGGCTCCACGACGCACTGTGACGTTGATTGGTCCAGTGTCATTCACACAAGCGATTACCAGACCCGACTGACAAAAGCACAACCTTTCACTGGATTCATCCAAAAATGTTACGTGATAAGAAGATCTCTTTATTTCTTCTTTCCAGACATAATCCACTTCGCCTCCGGTTGTGCTGCTTCCAATTGACATAATAGGTTAACCTCAATATGGGGAATTCGGCATTCTTCCTTCAGCGGTTTCCTTGGGCGTAATATGGATGTTCACATTTCTACTATCTGGTACCTTTTCACCTCACATTAACTTGAGTGTATTCGAAGGAGAAAGCAAATGTCAGTAAATCTTGTTTCTCTTAGAATACTTGCCCGATCACAATATTTTTATTAGCCTCCAGGCCTCCCAATAATGAGAGTATCCCGTTACAAAATGTTCCACTCAGCAGGATAAAGCTACTGCCCTTAACTATCATAAACAGAAACACGAATGTTGGCTTTGGGTGGGCTGGATCTTTTGAGGAAGCAGGGCTTATATCCCTAACATTAATGTGACTGGGTACGTATTCTACGAAAAGCATAACTTATTAAATCAGTGCTGTTGATAGACATATTTCTACTCTACAGAGGGTAATACTGGGAGACATTTTTTTTAAAGATTGTAACATTTAAACCAAACAAGAAAACAACAGCAGTTTCATTATATCTGTTGTAAACACGTTAATGTGGCGCTCTACAGTTTTATATTTAGCATAGGATTAGAATTGTAAAGAAAAAGAATTTCCTTGGGTTTCTTCACTCTTTATATTGGCTATTTAAAACAGACTGGTGCATATCTTAGGTATTGTTCAAAGAACCTTTAATTCCCTTTATTTTGGTGCATGATATTTGGGTGTAATATGGGTTACAGATTATACAGCTTGGCCTTACTCCAGATGTGCATGTTTCAAAAAAGTGCTAGCTCCACTTGCTCCGACCTTGTGAGGTAAATTGTAAAAGAAAGCGCTGATACGTTTATTTTATAATTTATGTATTTGGTAATACATTCATTGCACTTTCAGAAGCTGGTATTGTCTAGTCTGGCAAAATTCATTTTCCCTATTTTAATAGCTACCAAGGATAGTGTACTTTAGACAAATTCAGGTTTTTGTTTTGGAGCACAAGGGAGCAGTCATTTTAGTTAGTGGTGTGCTAGATCATTTACAATTTCTAAAAGTTCAATATCCAAAGAAATGCCAGCCACATTAAATGAAAGTAGTATAGAGGAATGCCAACATTCTCTCCACTGTGCATGTTTTAAATGCAAACAACTTCACCTTACATACATCACTCTCTCAAAAGTACATAATAGCTGGTTAGCGCCACCATATACGGGTTTCTTGTGGTTTATCATGGTTTCGGTTGTAGAAGAGTATTGCTGTAGTTATTTTTTTTTATTTCTTTCATTTCCTACATAAGGCCAACAGGAGGCACAGTTAGGTTTTGGTATACTTGTCGGTATGTGGGATGGTTGGCCAAAATTTGGGATTTTTTTTTCCAGCGTCGGAATTAAATTGTTAAATTTTCTATTTTTGAATTTTTGCATATTCTGCAGGATATTTGTTTTCTCCATGTCATCTGTGTAATTGAAATAATGAACATACCTGAACAATTTGATCCATCTGTTTCTAGATTCGTACGAATGATGGTTACTATGATCCTTTATGCTAGCTCGGCCGATTCATTGAACGACTTCGTTTACGTTTGGAATATGTATTTGTAACATCGATCAAAAGAATGGATTATTGGGATAATCTTTGTGGTCACTTCGTCCCAAATGAAATTTAAAGAAGTATTTTTGATTTAAAGACTTCTATTAAAATTTCACTTCTGCGGATTTAATCTTTATAACCTTCTGAAATTTTACTTGCTGTATCTGCTGTTCTTAATTTTGGTCTGGTTTTTGTTGTAAACTGTGGCGAAGAAGTTTCGGTACCAGATGCCTTACAAAGTAAATTGCTTCTGATTATTTCCTTTTTTCTTGTTGAAGAATGGACGGTATTTATTCATGTCAAGAAGTTAGAATCAGCTAGATGTGTGCCAGGGCTGCCAACTAAATTGTGCCACAAAACACAATACCGTTTCCTGTTTGCGTCATATGACTTTTTTATGTAGTCCAGTTGCCACACAAAAAATCGCTACATTTGCTTAATAAAAAATAACAGAACGTTCGATAAGCATGTTATATAGCCTGTTTTCTTTTCCCTTCATGTTAGCTTCCATTCAACTTTCAATGCAAAGTTTGTCTGGTAGTTAAAGTGTTTTGCTGCATGGCAAGCATTTAGTGCAGTTACTATGCAAATTATATACAGCGCATGTTGGATCACGTTATTGTTTGATTTTATTTAAAAGCACTCAACTTACATTGAATACAATATTATTTGCTGGTGCATGGAGTGCATTGCAGTTAAATGTCTCACCCTGCAGAAGATCGATTGTGTACTTGTGACATACAGCTGTGGGGAGCCTTCAAGAGGAACTTCACATAATCTGTACATGCCAGTAATATCCCACTGGATGTCATTTTGTTATTTTAAGTAGATAAGAGGTGCAAAACCTTGACAAATTGTAATCTTGAGATAAATTACATAGCAATCAATGGGTATTTATGAGGATAAAGGGGGTGGGGAATACATTGTACTATCTCAATGCTATCAAATTTTCTTGCTCGATGCTCACACGATATTTCAAAATTAATCTGATGGTTGCTTGTTTAGAAATATAGGTTCTTGAACCGGGTGGGGTGGGGTGGGGTGGGGTAAGGAGGGTTATTATTTCTAGCACAATCAACGGTAGAACATCCTACTTTGCCTGCACAGATGTCGGTGTGGAATAAAAGCACAATAATATGGAATGTTTGACACAATATAAATAATGGCGCATGTGTGCATCGGAATGAACTCGAGTTTGTTGAGAGATGAGATAAATATTGAGTGAATTTCACATAAAGCAACAGTCTCGGTATTAAGAGGTGATATATTTGTTGGAATTAAAGCATATTCAAAGTTACATAAAATAACATTGTACAGAAAATAACATTGTACAAAAATAAAATTGTACAGAAAATAAAATTGTACAGAAAATAACATTGTACAGAAAATAACATTGTAAAGCATATTCAAAGTTACATAAAATAACATTGTACAGAAAATACCATTGTACAAAAAATAAAATTGTACTGAAAATAACATTGTACAGAAAATAACATTATAAAGCATATTCAAAGTTACATAAACTAACATTGTACAGAAAATAACATTGTACAGAAAATAGCATCTGGAGGATAGTGTTGATTTGTCGATTTCCCACTTAGAAAAATATGTAATACTTTAGAAGAAAATCATGATGAACATTTTATATGCAATCATCACTTCATCAAGATAAATAACATTAGTACTAAAAGCAAGAAAATCAATGCAAAATATAATCAATAGAAAATAGTGCAAATACGAAGACGGACAACATTCCGTATTTTAGGTGGATAGATGGACATATTAATTCGGTTATATTTGCAGTTGATCTAAAAAATTTCGAAAACTTTAGGATATCTTAAACTGATACCTCAAAACCATACTTGGGTCAGTGGTTCTCCCCGGAGTTTTCCAGGGTACTTTCTCCACCAGTTACACTGGCCACCATGTATACTTTGAAGAGAAAATGCTAGAATAGATACAGTTTGATGAGAGAAGAGTGTATAAAACAGTAAAGATTATGGATATTTTGGGAAAGAAAATATGTACTTTTTAACTTACTCAGATATTGTGATATATAGTGGAATACTTTAACAGAACCCTGACATCCAGGTATATGAATTTTTTTTTTGGTTGTTCTAAGTTCAGAATTGGCGAAACAGTTAGAATTTCAAATTACAAATCCATATTTGCAAAGGTATACGCTCCAATATGTGCCCGTGAGAAATTTTTACAAATCCAGCGTTCACTAACAATGTACCATAATGGGGCAGGGGTGGATATATACTGAATCAAAATAATTTTCTATTTAAATTTGGTCAGAGATGTTTGCTTTAAAAATTTGGTGTTACATGTTTAGCTCTTTGTACAGACGGAGATCATGTGCTAGTGGCGAGTTAGGTGCTCTCTGACTGAATAAGTTTTACCATTATTTCTTCTCTAATTTCGATAATGTGCCCCATCATAATCATATTCCCATATTCCTGTGATATATGGAGTTAATTGATCATGAATACACTTGACTAATGACATAGTCATTATGTCTGTTATAAATCTGGTTCAACTATTATTTACCATATCGATCACTATATCACACTT
This sequence comes from Potamilus streckersoni, assembly GCA_016746295.1. Taxonomy (NCBI): domain Eukaryota; kingdom Metazoa; phylum Mollusca; class Bivalvia; order Unionida; family Unionidae; genus Potamilus; species Potamilus streckersoni. Next base: position 2,110,490 of record JAEAOA010001808.1, on the reverse strand, counting down.
TGCGTGTGGCAGTCAGAACTTTTACATTCTGTACCATTTCTCGCGCAGCGTGGATACATATGTTATCTAATTTAATTCCAGATGTGTTTTTTTTTCTTCCATTCTTTCGTTCACAGAACTATCGCGATGTAGGGAGTTTCCGACGCTTGGGTTTCGGGATGAACGAACTTTCATTGATCTTTCAAGTTATGATGGACGTAATTTTGTAGGGGAATTGTGATCAATGACACCGATGTTTACGTGTTACATGTATGAGAGTCATATGCGCTGAGACTCAAATGAACTTGCTGACATCAATAATATGAATTATGTAAACTGCATAAAAGCTGTTAGAACCATCGAGTAATGGAGTTATAAGACCTCGCTATTTTTGGGGGTAGCTGCATCATCCATAGCAAGTGCATTTCGTTTATTTCGGTTAAACATTGTCATTGGTATATTATAGAACTAGCGTTTTACTACTGAAAACTATATAACCAAGTTACCATCAGGAGCTTGTCTCAGATTCTTTACACAAAGTAAAAAAGCGCAAATACAAATGTTTTCACTGAAGATTGTTGAAAACTATTCATATAAGTTGCGAGAGTACGAATTACGTCAGAGAGAGGTTTGCCAATTTGCCAGTCTGATTCGATGGTGGATTCTGTGTGCCAAATCTAATTGGATCAGTACTGCGGCATGGCTAAAATCCTAATGGTAGTTTTAAGGATGACTGACGGTACTTGCAAGATATCTGCTCTGCTGAGAACGAGGCTGAATTGTAAGAGGTTTGTACTTGTGAAATGGAATGATATAATGAAAGTTTAACACATGGGCAGCATCCAAAGACAAACTAAATGACTAAATGACGGAAGCACACTACTTAGATAGCAGTATAAATGACCATCAGCACTTTTTTTATATAAAGATACTAATAATCTAGAATGGGACATCATATATGTGACAGATGTCGAACAAACACTGCATTAGAACACGAAGGTGCTACAGCATTCACATCATGCGAATGTGATTGATCATGAAAATGAAGACGAATAAGTACATAAAAGAACAAGTTCGAGTCTAAGATTCGACGAATGTGGATATGTGAGAAAGGTTGCCAGTAGCTTCTCGTGGGTCGGTGGTTCTTTCCGCGGATTTCCCGGTTTCTTCCTCCACCACTAACACTGGCCGCCATGTATAGCCTATCGTGTGCTGAAAAATGGCGTTAAGCTCCAGGACAACAACAACATATAAAAACATCACAGTTAAATAATAAAATGGTACACATGGATAATTAAATAAGGCGACCACAGTATATTCATTGTTCAATATGGGTTATAAAAGATAACACAGGAAGTGAATACAAGACTAGAAAAGAATGAACATGAATTTAATACTTTTAAAAACGCTAAAATAAACCAGATTACAGCATAATATAATATCATCTTTTGAGGATAGAAGTTTCATAGATATAAAAACGTGCAGGGTTCGAGTTGGCAATAAATTAATCAGACAAGCAACTCTGTGAACTTTTATTAGGTTTAAACCTAATTTTTTCGTGCACATAAAAGTTTAAGTTATGACTTATTGTATCGTTGTAATACTTTTTAATTTTTTTTTGGGAATGGAGGTGTAAGTCATTTTCGTCTGGTACATGCTTATCTGGTGCTTAAACGGGAATCTGGATCTTGTCGTATACATGTTATGAAATATACAAATCCACTTCAAATATAAAATTAATATCACTGTTTTGGGATTTCGAAAAAAAAAATTCAGTACCTGACATCTTGAACCTCGCATCCTAAACTCATCTAAGTTTGCCACAGTAGTGTCATGTTTGTAGCATTTCGTTCGTTCATCTTTGAATATATGACACAACTTTTAAATATCATTTTCACATAATGTAGGAGGCTGAAGTATGGCACCATGTCTGTTACATACCAGTAAACATTATGGGATATATTTGAATCGTGATGTGACAATTAAACATTTTCTTACAATGGTATAGTTGTTTCATTGAATCCATCGAAACTCTTCTTGAATTCGTATGGCTGGGTCATTTCTTAAGCAATTAGGTTTCATTGTACCAAAATGTTCAATTATCTCAACTATATTTTTTAGGTTAAAGTCTTATGCATCTGCTATAAAGATTCATCCATGACCTGTAATATATTTGGAAAAATGTAATATATTTCTCTAATGTTTTTTGTCATCCTCTATGAAACTGTTAACCACGAGATCCTTGCTAAATCCAATGTAAAAAACATCATTATTTGGTAGTATTTGTTCCTCTTGAACAGGATTATTGTTTTAATAAGTTATGTTACTGTCATTACAGAATAGGCTATGAACGAACACGATAATGAATTGTTCATATTTTAACTTGCGAAAGCCATATGTATGATCTCTGAATAATCCGGTTAAATTGTCTTGAGATATGGCAGATATTTGTTGTCAAAAGTGTTTTCCTCATCCCCTGTCAACACTATTGAAGACACTGTAAATATTGTTCAGTGGCATAAAAAAAAACCTCGTACAAAATCTTGTCTGCTGCCGCAGTAAAATCTGTATTCATGTACATTCTTATGAAGGAATCTCTTTGTCCCTTGTTATGATTCTGTTTCCAATTTGTTTGTTTATACATCTTAATTCTACTGGAGTTGGAAAACATTAACGAATTGTTAAATCAAGTAATGATGTATTTATCATTGATTTAATTAATTAGAAACATTTCAATATATATTTCACTGTTATCTTGCTTTTCTTGCACATTAACATCCACACTGACCTTTAGTCAGGTCGTGAAATGCAGGTAAAAGCTGATGACAATGTTCATGCGAAGTCTTTTACTCTTTTATTCTGTTCCGTGTTCTACTTTTTTTAGAGTAAATTCGACCTCCCAGTTTTACAATCGACATTTTTCGAAATACCCTCCGATCATATTTGATTTATAAATATGGACAACGCATTACTGCGGAAGCAGTGTGGAAGTATTTCATAACGGAGTTTTAATGAATTTGACTTCTCCTTCCACGTCCCCGGTGTTTAAGAATCTTCCTTTCTGAATACACGTCCATATAGATCATTTCAAAATATCAGCTGTTTTAGAATCGGTGACAGATATGTATTCCACGTGGTTGTAATGTTTAAATTGTTTTTTGCCCTAATAGAAAGTTTATCACAAGTCTTCTTAGTCTTTATTTTAACAGAGTAAAATAAAACATATACTGTATACTACTGGATATTTTTTTTAAAGTTATTTAAGAACTGAACTCATATTATTCAGGATTTATGAAGTCCTAAAACATGCAAAATGATTACACTTTGCATGAGCAACTGTTTTAAGAAAGAAATCTGAAGCAATAAATAACAAAACTATATTTATTTATTAATGCAAAAGAAGTCCAGTTCAGCTTTTACGAATTTGGAACTTCTCGTTTTCTACGTCCCATGATGCGATTAGAACCAGTCTATAACCTGTTAAAAGGCTCTTTACAAATTTGTAATTATAATCGATACAATTTTCAGTCATCGGCCTCCCAGATTCTTGGAAACATTCTAAGGTCTTGCTTATTTCCATCAATTGACCTCGTTTTTCATGTGACCATAAAATCTAATGAATCGACTGATACTTTCTGTTTTTTATACTCTGATCTCCAGCCACCTTCATTCTCACATTAAATCTTCCCTTACTGCATGCACTTTAATAAATTTAAAGACTTGTCTTTATTGGCAACTAAGCAGACATCAAAGTTTGAACTATCCCATCAATTAATTTTGAGTTTTCATAGATCAAAGTTGGTATGTGCATGTATTCTCGACAGTTTGGTACAAAATATGAGTCCTTCACGGTTTATGTTCCCACAAGATAAGCTGTGGATTATGAACTAACTAAATCATAGCATGCAAACTACTTATTTCAAGCATCAGCCAATTACCATATATAGGTAATTTTAAATGGATACCAGGTGGTATCTATTGCTGAATGATGTGGTGGAACTATTATTTATTTATTTATTTATTTATTTATTTATTTATTTATTTATTTATTTATTTATTTATTTATTTATTTATTTATTTATTTTGGTGTGGGGGGACTTTCGACACTTCGAGTTGTCGAAGTTTTATTGAATCTGAGGTGATCGGCAAAGATGTCTCAGGGTGGGTTGGGGTTTACCTAAAATTCCAAAGAAATTCATCCTGAGAGGAAAACTCGAGATATATGAAGATTTTTTGATAAACCAATCCATAATTGCTTTTGACACCGAGTCATATACTTGATCATTAATCCTGCACGTGTGTTGTTTTTCTTGCGTCAGCCCGTGCGTCTGTGATAGAGTTTGTCATTGCAGGTTAGGGAATTGTAGCGTCAGTGAAACCAATGTTCAGTAAAGTTTGAACTTATTCCTCTGGCTATCCATGGAAAATGTCTTAAATAAAAATGAACAGATTTTATAAACTTATTTCATCATAGCTGCTCTTCCTACACCGCTTAGAAAATTATTAAAACGTTGTAGGCCAGATTTGTGGTTGGTACATATACCTAATTTTTATTGATCTTTGACTCATTTTTAGGCAAATTTCTTGTAAAATTATCAACAGCTGGAGTATTTTGCGAACTTGGTTTTTTACGCCGCGTGGAGGATTTTCATGAAACTTTGTAGACTAAATATGTGGTTGATAAATATGTGTAATAAGATTTTAACCTCGAGTCCATATTTGGGGAAATTTATTTTAAAATTGCCATAAAAGGAGTATTCGGAAATTCCTTTTCCTCCCATAGCAGTTGGAGAATTATACTAACACTGTAGACTTGATAAATTGTTGGTGTGGATGAGTAGTAAAGTTCATCTTTTTAACTCTGCCACATTTTTGTAGAAATGTCCTGAAAAAAATATTCAAAAAGGTTTTTTTTTGTTTCTTGGTTTTAGTTCGTTTTTGCTTCTATGCATACAATGGTTGGAGGAAAGTTATTGAAACTTGTAAGCTAGATATATTGATGTACAATAAGGTCTTATTTTTTGCTCTTCTCTAGTTTTCAAGCAGTGTCTTAAAATCATTGTTCTAAAATGGGAATGTTGACAACTCAGCTCGTCATCGCCTCTCCGACAACATCGAGTGGAAGATTGTATTGAAACTGTGTACACGTATCGTTATTGTAGATGCCCATGCAGGTTTTACTTTTTTCCTCCGGTTTGTTTTCACGGAAATGTCGTGAAAAATATTACCATGATGGACATTTGTGATTCCGCTCTTCACGAAATGTTTGGATGATTTTATTTAAGGTGGCGCTCTACAATTTCGTATTTAGCATAGGGTTAGAATTTTAAAGAAAAAGAATTTCCCCGGGTTTCCTCACTAGTTATACTGTCTATTTAACAAACACTTTGCATATCTTATGTATTGTTCAAAGAACCTTTAATTCCCTTTATTTTGGTGTATGATTGATTCTTGTAATATGGGTTAGAGAGTATACAGCTTGGCCTTACTCCAGATGTGCACGTTTCAAAAAGGTGCTAGCTCCACTAGCTCATTTTCACTCCGCGAACTTCAGAGATAAATTGTAAAACAAAAAGGAGCCCATAACTTTTTTACATTTTATATATTTGGTAAGTCATTTATTGCACTTTCAGAAGTTGTATTGTCTAGTCTAGCAAAATTCATTTTCCATATTTTAATAGCTACCAAGTATAGTGTACTTTAGACAATTTCAGGTTGATTTTTGGAGCACAAAGGAGCAGTCATTTTAGTTAGCAGTGTGCTAAGATCATTTCCAATTTCCAAAAGAACAATATCCAAAGAAATGTCAGCCACATTACATGAAAGTAGCATAGAGGTATGCCAACATTCTCTCCACCGTGCGTGTTTTAAATGCAAACAACTTCACCTTACATATATCACTCTCTCAAAAGCACATAATAACTGGTGAGCGTCACCTAAACCTCGTAAATCTATTTGTATACCCTTCAAGAAAAATCTTCTCATGCCTTGCCATCACACAAAGCTTTCATGATTTTAATATGATGTATATGGTCCCCTATGTGGTTGGTATATATGCGCAGGAAAGTTATATCTTTTTCTTTTCTTTTACCAATTTTGATGATATTTGATTGCCAACCGGTCATAAATGGGGCATTTTGCAAATTCACCTTATTTCGTTTTTAATATTTATTCGACCCATTATAATACTTCTGCTGAACATTACCGATTTCAGGAGACATTCTGATCTTTTCTTGCTGCAAAGGTCTTGAAAGAGTCTGAATGTCTTGTAATTTAAGAGACACATGTTTAGAAGAAAACATGCCAGAAGTGTTACAATACACGTGTGACATATAACTGATATCTTAGGGGATACGTCACAGTAATGTTATCTGATTTTAGAATTATAAATTTCATGTCCATTAGTTCAGTCTGGTATTGATTAATATATATCATTTTAACATCTTTGTCTGACAGATTTTATCTAATAATACTGTTTCTCGGATTACTTACTTATTTTTTGGTTAAGGTAATGAGGATGTGGGCATGTGCGACTTTGCTACTGCAGTTCTTTTTTTCATATTGCACTTTATTCTGTGTCTTTGGCACAAAAATGCACAATTTACGGAGCGCATTCTTCACAGCATATATGTCGGTGTGATATGGTCACTGATAAAACAGTAGAACAGACGAAAAGGAAACCGGTGAAACCAGACTGGCACAGGAAATCAGAGAACCCAGGCTAATAGATGAAACTGGCGAAGATGGCGTTCACCAGTTATTTAGTAATTTTGTATTTATGGTTGTTCATCATTTATAACATGCACAGTGGAGAGAATGTTGGCATACCTTTATGATACTTTTATGTAATGTGGCTAGCATTTCTTTGGATATTGCAATTTTGGAAATTGTAAATGATCTTAGCACACTGCTAACTAAAATGACTGAATTACTTAACAAATATGTAAAAATGCAAGAAAAGTTATCGGCTCATTGTTTTTTGTGTGTGTGTGTGTGTGTGTGTGTGCAATTTATCTCTGAAGGTCGGAAAGTGAAAATGAGCAAGTGGAGCTAGCACTTTTTTGAAACATGCACATCTGGAGTAAGGCCAAGCTATATACTCTAGAACTCATATTACACCAATTATTCATACACCATAATAAAGAGATTTTAAGGCTCTTTGAACAATACCTAAGATATAAAAAGTGTTTGCTAAATAGCCAGTATGACTAATGAGGAAACCCGGGGACATTCTTTTTCTTTAAAATTCGAACCCTATGCTTAATACGAAACTGTAGAGCGTCACCGAAGCCTAGTCCGAATTTCCTCCGATACTTGCCACCCCATTTTTGATATTTGGACATTTATGTTAGGGTGTAAGATCAGAGTCCATTACCCATCGAAAAGTTGAAATTTGCCGACACCATTTGGTGTCAGCGTAGGGTAGACGCTTACTAGCCGGCCTAGCAAACTTTAATTACCTTTCATCGAGATATACCTGAATAAAATCTATAGGAATTTAGTTTATTTTCTCAGATATTGCGAGTATAGCATTCGTTATATCTTGGATCCACTGACAGACTAGCCAAACTCAATCGTCGATGAAATTTGACATGTAACTGGCCATTTTCATTCAGTCACATGACTACTCAAATCTCGCTAACTACATGCCTATAACCCCAAAGTTCAAATATCAACCCAGCCATTTATAATGATGCTGTAGGAAAACAAATCGAACACATAAATGAAAATCAAGTAATATTTATGAAAAAATAAAAGAACAACTTCGAAAAATATTTATCCTGTTAACAACGACCAGAAATCTGTAAATGTTTCAGCAACTTGGAGAATAAAAAAACAACAAATTTAACAAGCGGAGAGCACAGTTCAACGCGGTAGTCACATGATACCAACAAAATACATTCTGACACGTGCTTTGTAAATGATGAATATGGTTTTCTCCACCTTGTTGCGATACCGATATGTTTCTGGTCATTGTTCTCAGAATAAATATGTTGAAAATTAAGTATGCATTATATCTATGTACAAAAATTACGCGACATTTAATTAATATTTTCGAATTCTATGTACAACAACTTTCGAAATGGTTTATTGTTGATATCACGTGACTATTGGACCTCTGATGTCATTGACATGCAGGTTGAGAGATTTGTATAGTCATGTGACTATGAATGCAAATGATGTAGTTCAGGTCATCGTCTCTCAGCTGATGAAAGATATAACGAACGTTATACTCGCTATTTCTGAGAAAATAAATCATATTATCACTTAGTCGGTACACTTCGCCTACAGTTTGTGCAGTTTCATAGTTTTAATATTATACGTGTGAACATATCACTTTATGTGATTCTTATTGGTCCAAATAAGCCAATGAAATTATTGTGCATAATCCTCTTTACTAGTTGGCTGGGATCGTGGGAAAACTTTCTTTTTTTCTTGAATGAACATTTTTGGCAGCCAGCCATTCTTTAAGTGGACTCGCGAAAGGAAATTAAGGAAAAATGATCTCACCTGTCTGAATACGGATATGCTACCTCACAGGGGTTTGTTATGTAATGTTTAGCAATGCCATCATAAGAAAAATGGCGTAAAACTATAAGACAAGAACAACAATAAGGAGTAAAACTAAGGGATAGCGAGGACGGGGGCATAAATAGACATATAATCTACCGTATATACTAGCGTGGTTTAAATGTTAACTTAAGGAAGTAATTAAAATCACCTCTGTTCACAGAAGAATCTGGACATAAATGGGTCTCCTAAGTAACAGAACTTTATCCAACCACAGCATCTTTACGTAGCATATATGGGATGTAAATCCGATACGAAAAGAAATTTGTTGACGGGTTCTGAACAGTTTATTGTTCCAAATCAAATGCTGCAAATATCCGGTCAAAAATGTTTTGCGGTAAATGCGGAAATTTTGGCATCCAGTATTCCTGTTTCATATGAAAATCGCAAAAAATGTAGCGTTTAGTTATGAAAGTGACACTCAGGGTTAAGATGTACTCTACTGTAGGCCTGTTGTAAGGTGTACCGTATCAAACAATGTGGTAGCATCACATCGCATTGATCATTCTGTTTTGAAAAATGATTTTGTCGTTATAAAATGTTCTTTTTATTCGGATAGAGCTTTTTCTTTGATATATAGTTTGTAAAACAGTATACTCTACTTTTACCAGTTCAGCTGTGTTTTGGGACTATATTTTATGCACAACAAATGAAAAAGGTGCACCGTCTATAAGTATGAACGAAATTATTCGTTCTTCTTTCTATCTAAATAATTTCCACTGAAATACGAACCATATGATAAAAAGAATTTCAAATGGGTAACGATTTAATATTAAATTTAAGAAACTCGTTGAATAATGTCCGCTTTTGCTCTCCAATGCTTGCAAAAGCTGGACATTGTTCAACTCATTTCATAAATTCAATATTAAATCATTACCCATTTGTGATCCTCTATTTCAAACTTTTTTCATGTAGGTATATCTCGATGAAAGGTCGTTAAAGTTTGTTGCTAACAAGCGGCTATCATATGTCGACACCAAATGGTGTCGGCGAATTCCAACTTTTCGATAGACAAGGGACTCTGACCCTACACTCCAACATAAATGTCCAAATATCAAAAATGGGGTTGCAAGGTTCAAAATAAACTCGGACTAGGTGAAACCCAGACTGGCAAAGGAAACCGCAGATTTTGATTGTCAACAGTTTATTGAACATTCTCTATGTACTTAAAATGGAGTCACGAAACTCTGATTTACTTTTTATGGTTGGTTCAGTACATATTTGCAGAAAGCTTTTACGTCATTTATACATATGCACGTGTACGTGTGGAATGTAAGATATTAGGTCATGTGACATCTACATAGGATGTATGTCAATCAGCAATATGTCAATTGGATGTACGTGAATTCCTTGATATTCTTACGCTTGAAAGAGACTGTATGTGGCGGAAGGAAGGCGAAGAACCAGTAGTGTGTCATATAATTTCGCTGGGAGCCCAATTTTGCTCAATTACAGTGGGCGAAAATACCAGTAATTATACCACATGCTAAGAAGAGATTTTAATTAGAGAGCCACATCTTCTGGACAAATGAGTCGTGAAGTGGCACCGGACAAAATGGATAATTTTAACCTCTAATTACTGATATTGATAAGACAATTGCGCTGAAAGGCAGGAGCCAAAATCTGCCACAGTAAATTATAGTCAATTTCCACAAATAACTTTGAAACGTTTTAGCAAAGTAAACTCTCTTTCAATTGGACTCAGACTGGCATTAACTCTTGTGAATTCACATTGTTGATTTATACTGATGTTAAATGGACGATTTGAAGTTAATTGACTTTGTTGAGGAGACCTAATTATTGGCTTGACAGTTCGTGTCCTTTTCGTACATCTGATTATTATAGCATTATAAGCCTCGCTTTAGTATCTTGTATTAGGTTTTTATTGTGCCAGTAAATACTGGAATTTTGTAAACTAATAAGTGTTGAAAATAATGCTAGTTGCCTTGAGAAGAAACAAGATTGAGCTGAAATTAATACGGACTGACAGTATATTAATTAAATCACTTGTATGGAGCTCCTTATTTTGTATATTTTGTTTAATATTACAGTTATTATTTCGGCACATTTTTTTTGATCTCTGTCTGACAATAATATATGCTTGGTAGTAATTTTTTTATAATGTCATAAGGCGGAGCCTGTCATGTTATTACGTTTGTCCGTCTGTTCCCTATTTCGGTTGGGCACAATTCGAGTTCTTATATGCCATTTCCCAACTTTAATTCGGGATAAGGAAGAAGCTCATCAATGCTATATCTGTGTCACTTTTATTGTATTGGGAAAAAAAAATGGTTTTCGAACCAGGACTCTATCTCTACGCCACAACCTGTGCCATACCTTGTGGACGACACGTACTTTGGGAACGGAAGGGGCCTGTTAATCTCGGACCCGAAAGAAAATGAAAGTGACGGTCACTAACTGAGAGAAGAAAAATGACTACAGTAGAATGGCTTTTCTCGTATAATATAAACTTTATGAGTGATATGCATTTAGAGTAAGGTAGATGCTTAGTGACGTTGGGCTGGAAAGGTCAAGAGTCAAGGTCACTGGCCGAGAATGGAAATGGTTTTTGTACAATATGTCTGTTCTCAACCATGTGCCGTCGCCAAAATTTGTGGCTGGCTGATATGAGATATCGTGGTATGACACAAACGAAAATACTCTGCGTTCTTCATTTCATATTACATGGATATTAGCCTGTATCTGACTACAACAGTCCCGAGAGAGAGAGAGAGAGAGAGAGAGAGAGAGAGAGAGAGAGAGAGAGAGAGAGAGAGAGAGAGAGAGAGAGAGAGAGAGAGAGAGAGAGAGAGAGAGAGAGAGAGAGAGATGGGGGGTGAGGGGGGCCTTTCGACATTTTCATATTTTATTAATAATAATCGGTTTTAGAACATTTTATTATGTTTTAAAAAACAACGAAACATTACATACGTCAAAGTATGTGTACCATGTAACCGAGGAATTTTCTGTACAAGATCGACTTTGTTTGCTACTTTGTATCATTGATAAACACTGTAGATAAATCCCAAGGTAAGTGCACACGTATCGTTACGATGAATCACATTCTTGTAGGTTTCTTGGTGTAATTTATATTTCAAGGTTATAATCCAGTCCAAATTCCTTTTCTCTCTCACTCCACATTGCTGCGTATAGTTTGTCCGGTATGCATGAAAGCGGAGGGGGGGGGGATATAAATCAGAAAGGATTGTGATGTGAATGTGTACCATAATAAATTAATTTAGAAAAGGGGAATTGTTATTACTTTTCGTCGTTATTTTCATCCGTAACTAATGATTAATGTGTGGAAATTCATCATTGATCAAGAATCAACTGCAGACGGTCGCTAGAATGTTTATATATGCGTATTATTACGCCATGGGCGGATCACAATTTGATATCCCAATACTTTAAATGCTGTGTTTTTTTTTGTTATTATGTTCAAAGAACCTTTTCAATGGTATTGTGTATAAGGAACCAATTATATTAGTGCATTATTTAATTGAAATGGAAATGTGCTGATCGCATTTTGGAAATGCTGGGTGCACCGGCATAAATAAAATGAGATTATATCCTGCTGTAAATTTATGCTCAACTTTTTCATAATTTATCATTTTGCTTTTTAGATCTAACTTTACCTTTGAACCATACCAAACAAAAGTCAATCAGTAACATTATGCAAATACTTTTAGTTCATGTACCGTTCTCCATTGGATAATTTACTATTAATTTACGTGTCTAAATTTAATTAATTGGTAAATTATTTTATATTTAATCATTCATTGATTCACTGTAATTTCAGTGATTTAAACTAACTATGGGTGAAAAAATGGTATCGAACTTTAAAACAGATAATAAACGAAACATGTCCAGAGTTCCTTTCTGTGATCACACATTGAAATCAGGGTATAATCAACATTTAACAGGAAGGTCTTTTAGTGCTAACCACTGGAATGTTCATACTTAACCTCTAACATTACAAATTATAAATTCTAATAGAATTCACAAATACAGTGTATATGCTGGATTTGGAGTTTGCCTAGATTATCTGATAAAAAGTAACAAAGACTTAAATTGGGGAGAAATATAGAGAGGATTTTTTAGACACGTTGTTCATGGCAACCTTTAAATTCTATGAACATATCAACATATATGCTGGCGTTTTCCTGAAATAATTGTTTCTTGGCAATTACAACTATACCGTTTGTTGGTGAGAGGAATTCTGGGCTTTTATAGAGTGGGGGAGGTGTCATGTGTTAAAGACCAGTAAATGTTACACAGATTCAGGAGGCATTTGATAAAGTTATGCTACACTTGGCGCCATATTATAGTTTGATAACGTTTGCAAGGCTGACCGCTCCGGCTGTCTAGTGGTAAGAGCGTCCGCCTCGGATGCGAGAGGTCGCGGGTTCGAACCCCGGCCGAGTCATACCAAAAACTTATAAAAATGGTACTAGAAACTGATTTGCTTGGTCTCAGCATTAAGAGGTTAATGTTAAGACTTGTCGGTCTAGTTTCAAAATAATGTGATTGGGTGGGACATGATGATATATGTCTGCGGCATGATGTCCCAGTGCTAGACATTACTATAAAATGCCTCACTGTAGACATCTTAGATATGGCAGAAAAATTATTAAAGTTACGTTAAACAGCCAAATCGCACACACGCACGCACGCACGCACACACACACGTTTACAAGGCACTTTAAACAGCGATGTACGTTAAAAAGAAGTTAGATAAACTGCCCATATGCGCAGAGCCAAATCGTTTAACTTTTGTAGTTGGTATGGGCTCGAGGCACTATAAGAGTTATTTAGTCTGCAGTTTAATCTTGTCGTAAAAGCGTTAATGACCTTGTTGTTTTGTTAACTAACGATTGCGACGTGCTTTACCTGATGTTGGATGGTGCTTGATAGTATTGGGCAGAGTGGATATAAACAAAGTCTTTCATGACAGTATTAATCGCTCGTTCTGGCACGTAAATATACTTTACTAATAATATTTACAATGATTTTTAACTCTTCACTCACGTTCACAAACAATATCGAGAAAGCAAACTTAAAGCTATCGTACTCACGCGGAGGACTTCATCAGTAGACTGATTTCTCCACAGACTGTTAAATAACATTACTCGATGTTGAGCGATAATACCAGATTGTCCCAGATATGCGACAGGTTGTAACGGCCCCCGTCGCTATTCAGTATTAGTTTGCGTGCACGAATGTAGATCGATTCATTAAGCCCCCCCCCTTCCCCGCCCAAATAAGACTTGGTCTAGATGTAGGATTTTTTACTGAGTCCTAATTTACAGTATGTCAAAAACAATTATAGTGGATGTTACGTGATAATTTAGACGCGCTTGAACTTGGTCTTCTATGTTCATTAGTTTGCTGATGAAGTCCTAGGCGTGAGGGTGAAACTCCAGGTTAGCTTTCTCGATATTGTTTGTGGATGTGATTGAAAAGTTAAATATCATTGTCAACGATGAATAATAATAATACAACAGTTAAGCTTTTTCTAAAGTATAACTTACTAAGTACTTCTTTATCTAATTACCTACAGCCAGTAGAGGGTTATTTATTGCACGATGTTATATACATGCTAGATGGCTACAGGTACTTAATGCTCAAAACACTGGATACAGTACTTTGTACTTAAAGATCGGAACATTGGATACTGTACTTAGAACTTAAAGATCGGAACATTGGATACTGTACTTAGAACTTAAAGATCGGAACATTGGATACTGTACTTAGAACTTAAAGATCAGAACATTGGATACTGTACTTAGAACTTAAAGATCGGAACATTGGATGTACTTAACACTTAAGCGATCGTTACATTGGATAGAGTACTTAGTACTTTGAGAGCGGAACATGTGATGCCGTACTTAATGCTTCGACAGCGGCCCTGTCGAACCATACCAGACTTACAAAAATGGTACTAACAGCTGCCTCGCTTGACGCTCAGCATTAAGAGGTTAGTGTTAGGACTGGTCAGCCTGTTGTCAGGATAATGTGACTGGGTGGGACATCATGCATCATGTCTGCGGTATGATACCCTAGTGCTAGACGTCACTATAAACTGTCACACTGCAGATATCGTAGCAATATGACTGAATTTTTTTTAAAAGTTACGTTAAAATCACACACACACACACACACACACACACACACACACACACACACACACACACACACACACACACACACACACACTTCGACAGAGGAACATTGGCTTTGATATTAGCTTATAATTTTATTTTTTTTTTCTTTAATTTTCCGATACAATTATCAGTGTTTTCAAATTGCACATAAATTACGTCTGTGCACGTAAACAATTTTGTTCTCTTCATACTCAAATTAATCGGTGCTTTTCAGATGCGAGGTATTTGATTAAAGTAACTTGATTTCATATGGGGGAAAATACCGCGAAATATCGATTTTTTTTAATATGCAGAAAATTTGCACTGACTTTAAGTAAGAAGATATGCATGTATAAAGTATTGGACCATTTAGAGTACAAAATGGTTGTACTTTCTCATACGTTAACATTGATTTCAACTCAGAATGTATTAGTGGTCTGAACCCTGTAATTCAACAAAGCAATAGATTTTTTGTGTATAAATTACTTAATTCCGCCTGTCGTTTGTTGCGATATCATTTATGCCACGTACATATGTACGTACGTACATACCTATTTATCTACCTGCTACTAGCCTACTTCATTTCAACATTCTTAGTACTACTTCATTTCAACCTTCTGAACTACTTGTCTATCTGCAAATTTATGTCCGACTGCAAACTGTTATTGTAAATTTTTATGTAACATTTGTTAAATCAGTTAACAAAGTTTTTCAAAACGAAAATGGATTGAATGTCCTTTAAATTATGCTAAATTTCCAAACATTTCCTGTTACTTGTTATCTATCAAATGTTTATAAACTGTAATTTAATTCACTCTTCAACAATAAATAGGGCGTTTATAAAGCTGGTAATTGCCGTGTTGAAGGTACTCAATTTTAAACATTCCTATTAAATCTGAGTTTAGAGACTACAAAGGCTTTACTCGTTGAGTGGTTAAGGTGTATCTGTATAAACTGACCAAAAATGTTAACGCCCGGTGTTTTCCGGCATTGAGGTATTTTGAAATAACGTCCTTGCAGTGTTAAGGAATTGACTTCCTTTCAGTACAGAAACATTTTTATTGAATGTTGTGAAAACACAGTTATTAATACATATCGTCTACATTACTGGATCAATATTTGAACTTCTTTTGGCAGCAATATTTGATTAGTATTATAACGTTATGAGCACGTCTGGCGCGTGGTGTTTTTCTGGTGTGTGCAATGAATGTTTGGCACCTTTCCAAGTTTTTTTTTTCTCGAATAAATTGCAAATAAAACAAACAGGAAATGAAAAGGCTCATGTGTGCATCGCGCACTTCACACACGCAACCAGCCGGGTCTGGTTATGAGCTCACTCCTTTAGAGTCCGTTCACGTTCTTTTATTAGGCAGTTTATAACGGATCCCACAGCATCGTCGTGAATTCACTTGTTATTTTATTAGTTTATAATGGATCTCATAGTCTCATTGTAAATTCACATGTTAAAATATCAGCTCAATGTTACGGTCCTACGTTTTTTCAGCACCTATTTTGGGATTTAGTTTAATTAACACATTTTGACTGGTTTTTTAGCTCTACTGGACACCTACCAGGAGAGCTTATGGGTTCATATATCGTGCGCAGTCCGTTCGTCTTTTAGGACATGTTTGATGTCACTACTCAGATGAAAGTACTTGGAGGATTTACCACAGGAGTCTGCAGTTTTATCAATAAAGCACGACTAAATTTCGGACAACATGAAATCACCTTAACGGTATTATAAATTAACACATGCAACGGTGACCACAACCCTCCGCTCGATTCCACTTTTCTCACTCGTCTTTTATCACTTCAGAATCGTAAGAAGACTGAAAAACTACACCTATCCATTAAATAGAAGAAAACAGTAATGTACGAAAGCATCACTCTAGGACGACCATTGCATGAATCCAATCCGGCGAAGTAACCTTTATTTTCACCATTACGTTCACAATCTCTGAACAGCGCGATTATTGCAATCTGATGTCCAGTATGGCCAACACAATGTCCATCCTGAAAATCGCTGCTCTTCTTCACTGAAAGACTTCTTATGGTGTCTATTTATTTCTAAATGATCTGATGTCTTTATTTTTTTCGCTGCTCTGCCCGAATGGCAACTAATGTTGCTATTGGGTTTTCACCAGAAGATTTCGCATGATGTCTGGTTGACCCTAACCGAAAATGGTGCCTTGTGCGCATTCATCTGGAACATTTGTTTTAATTGCTGCTCTGTCTACAGATGGTCGCATCAACATGGAATATTTACTATTTTACTTTTAAATTATCTATAGTTGGTTGTAAATGAATTGTGCCGCGCAAACATTCAATATTGCCACCACACTTGCCTTCATTTGGCTCTAAATGCAAATGGTTGGTCATACCGAAGGTACACTTCTACTGAAACGATTCGCATGATGTATAGTTTGTCCTATAAGGAAACTGATATCCAGCATGACCACCATGGCATGAATCTTAAAAATCTTACTATAGTTACTCCACCAGAACGGAAATAAATATCAACATGGAATCTTCTCTCTTAACCTTCTTATGATGTCATTTTGATCCTAAATTAAAATGGTGCAAATCTGACATTCGGTATTTCCACCACATTAGTTAATTTGATAATATTGTCTTCGCTGAAGAATATTATAGGCGGTTTCAGAACTCAGCAGTTAAGAGAAAGAAATGGACTTTTCGTTGAATTCATGTACATATGTTTTTGGCCAGTAGAAGTTCCATCCATTCAAGTGAGGTCTGTTAGCTCTATTGGGTGTAAACCCGAGGACCTGATGAAATAGACGGTTGTATGTCGTCCTCCCGTTGTATGTTATTTTCCCTATTCATCTGAAACTGCGTTGGGATTACTTTACGAAAAAGGTACTGATTAGACCTAACTTTAGCTGTCCCAGTGGCCATCTTCAAACTGTTGTTTCACTACTCCTTTGAGATGAATGTTCCTATCAAAACGCGGCTTTGGCCAAATGATGATGTGATTGTGGTTTTAAAGAAATGGTGTCGATCTTACCGTCACAACAGCCATTTTAAAAAATCATGTCGATATGAACTTCCTTTTATCAACAAAGATTATCAGTTTCGCATTGACGTACTCTGAATTCAGAATGGACAGTTTTTAAAATCAACTTTTCTGGAATTTATAGTAATAGCAACGTCTGAGAGACACGAATATATTGCTATTTAACCTTTCTGTCTGATTTTGAATCTTATAACAAATTCATTACTTTCTTAAGTATTCGCTTCCTTGAAGTTTGGCCATCATGTTTACCACGATGGACAAGTCTTGTTCCACTCGTCTCAATTGTTGTATTAATAATTAACATCATACCTCGATTTTCAGATGCCTCAGATTTTCAACAGCTACCTTCATGTACGCAAGTTGGCAGAAAATATCGAAGGATCACTGCATATGGAAACACGAGTGCGTTTTTGAGACGATCCGTGATTTGTCATTTAAATTGTAATGTTAATAATCAACAGTCTTTTGTCAAATTCTGATAGACGAAAATGTTTCATTGTTTCTAGTCGTAAAGCAAATGTTTGGTTTCAGTTGCTGAATGATCAGAGCTGAAGTTGGACCCTGAACTGAAGTAAACCTGGTAAAAATAATTGTCATATAACAAACAGTTTCTGCAAGGTGATATTCTTGTATATTCGTATGGTTTCTGCTGACTTCTTGTATGTAGATATCATTAAGAAAAACAAGATCCTCACCCCAACCCCCACCAGCCAACAAACATAAAAGACCTTTTTGTGTTCAGTAGGGAAGTCCACGTCGGAATTTTTAGGTGTGAGATGAAACAGATTTTCTTTGGTCAGTCATTTAAATGATTTTTATGCCAATAAGTAAATGTTTGACTTTAAGTTGAGCTTTATCTATTTTTTAGATCGGTCTGTCGACAAGTCATTTTCATCGCAAGCCACGGGCGACGTTCGGTTAGAAATGTGCTTCACTGGCAGCTGCCTACGATACTATTTCCAATTTTGACAAGAATTTGCATAAACAAACCTCACCATTCACTTCGAGCAGGAGTAAAACTTTCTATTAGTGACGTTTGAATGAATCAAAGTTTTTCTTCCAAACACGGTTACGTATCAGACTATAAAGTGCGATTTTCATTGATGTATAGGAGTTTTGTTTCAGCACATTATTGACTCTATCCTATGGAAAATAGGAATATAGGAAATATAGGAAAATATTTTGATCACCGCCGGGTACCTGCGGCTTTCCATAATAAAGTGTTTTAGGAGCCGCTAATTGTAGAAGGAGACGCTAATTATTGATGGAGCCGCTAATTGTCGTCAATATGAAAAATATAGAGAAAAATTGTAATCACCGTCATTTTAGGAGCCGCTAATTGTTGTTGGAGCCGCTAATTGTTGCCTATATAAAAATATAGGAAAATATGTTGATCACCGCCGGGTACCTGCGGCTTTCCATATGTATCAGACCCTTGACTCTTCTTGGATTGACTCTTGGATTACGACTGTGACGCTGTACCAACTGAACTCCATCACGGGAGTATAATATTATGATGTTGATACGGTATTTGTGTTCACACGTATTCATGAAAAACGAGGAAAATCTGGTTGTATGTAGCCATGAATGATAAACGAGCAAAGCGGAGTTTCAGCGGTGGCTTTGCGACGGTACAAGATGATCTGTTGTCTCTTGTTAGTACAGTTTCTTCGAGGGTGCGAGATAGATTGTTGTCAAATCTCTTCAATTGAAACGAGATGTTTCATCGTATTCATAAAGGACTGTATACTGATTTTAAGATTGTATATGCATGGGCGTATGTGTTGGCATGTATGGAAGAGCATACATTTGATGCATTAGTATTAAATGTAAGACTTTACGGTGACTTTTTTCCGTCCTTAGGTCAATCGATTGACAAGGTAATTCTTACCGTACGCCACGGGCGACAGTCCTATACATCTTTTTCGCCAACGGCTTCCTACGATACTATTTCCACGTTTTGGTCACTAGAAGATGCAATAGTTCGTGAGAGAGAGAGAGAGAGAGAGAGAGAGAGAGAGAGAGAGAGAGAGAGAGAGAGAGAGAGAGAGAGAGAGAGAGAGAGAGAGAGAGTAATAGTAGAAGGGAGGGAAAGGGAGAGGGAGAAGACTTGCAATGTAGTAATAGTAGAGGCAGTAAATATGGGAGGGAAGAGATAAGATGCTGTGGTGTGGTTGTAGTCAGTACCGGATTTATCATTGTGCTTACGTATGCTTAAGCATAGGGCTCCTTGTTGGCCAGGGAGCATCATCTTCTTGGCAAAACAATACGATGAATTTTTCATTGTAAGGGGTCTCATAATTTAATTAGCACAGGGCCTCATTTGTCCTAAATCCGGCACTGGTAGTAGTAGTAGTAGTAGTAGTAGGGAGAGAGGGAGTGGGAAGGATTCCGATAACGTAGTAGGTTTATAATGGCGTGCGGCAACCAATTTACACAAATAAATTTAGCCTTGATGTGTTGTCTAAGGTAGGACCGTAAATTGTGAACCGCACCCGTTCTGAATTTGCGGTGCAGTATTGCTGGCTTGAGGAGCCTGACGGAGATCTGAAATATCGTCCAAATATATGTATAGTCTTTGGATAGGAAAGGTCTTTATATATAATTAAAATATAATATTTCGCTATTCAAACTTACTTTTATTTCAGTGTAATTAGGGAGATGAGCTGCAGACTGTTGAATATGTTTGCCTATTGTGAAGTATAATTCCTTTTTATTGTATGCCTTTGTAAACAGACGTCCATACCTTTACTTAGGACGTCGTCATGGTTTTTAACAGACACAAAACTCCAATACGAGAGAGAAACAACTGTTATTTAAATATTGTAATAAATTTCATACTGGATCGACTGAACCAGATTAATTTGTCGTCTGCTTACAGTGCATGACCCTGACGACATCACTGCTGACTAACCATAAGATTTTTATCCTCTTTATTATATGAACGGTACGTTAGATTCAATAGTTGCATGAAGTATCGTTCATCCAGTTCTTCATAAGTTCGGCAAATGCCTCCACTGGTGGTCCATAAATATAACCACTCAAAACGATACAATCACTTGATGTTTTTCTCATCAGTTGCTTCAATAGTTCGTGAAATATGGATTTGACCTTTGAAGTTCGGTTCAGCTATGTAATTGACTTTGGAGACATTCGTATATAGAGAAGGGTTACAGTCTCCAGGAGCAGACGTAACTGGAAAGCTCTTTATAGGTGGCATTCTGGTGGTATATTGACTTTTCAGTGTGAATGGCATTCTACATTGTAAGGGTGGTGGTTATCACTGGATTGTTTTTATTGTCTGTTTTTTTTCTTTTAATTCAATCTGTATTTAAAAAGTTGATCAAACACTGAGTCAGAAGTAACATGTTATCAATTAAAAGAAATGTATAATATTATTATTTTACATTATGATATTAAGAAACCAGTTATGTACCACAACTGTTCTGTCTTTCATTTCCTTGACCTTATTGTGCCTAAAAATGGATATCTTAGCACTTCTATGATTGTTAATTCTCTTCGTCAAACTTAGTGTCAAATTGATTCACTTAACTACAACAAAGGCTTTGTTTTCAAGAGCAAACACTGCATCACACCGTCCAATAACTTTGACAGGCCTTTGACAGTTTTTCCCACAACCTGTACACGGTGTTAGGCTAATACCGAGTTTCATTTGTACCGCATGAACACTTGTTAAATGGATTTTCAATGCCTGCCATTACTTGGTATTTTTACGGGGTGGAGGTGTGAATGTACGAATCATTTTGACTTCGGTTTTAGCTAGACTTGAAATTAATATACAGGAGAAACTCCATACATAACCCACCAAAACATCACTTGTTCGTTTTTGTTATGAAACTGAGGTTTGCGATGTACTTTGTTACGACCCTGTAGTTAAATTATATGTGTTAAGGAATGAATTCTGTATAAATCTTTTTATTTCATTTTTATTTCATTTTTATGTCATTAAATGTTATTATTATTATTATTATTATTATTATTATTATTATTATTATTATTATTATTATTATTATTATTACGTTAGGATGGGTCTAATGTTTTGTTAGAAACATCGTGTTTACTCAAACCAGAAATGTGACTCATGTAAGCACGAGATTTGTATGATAGTAAATTTGTCGCAAGTAAACATTCAGAAGTAGCTATGTAAATGATTGGCTGATACTTGTTCGGGCTTTCCTAATGTCCATATGGATTGCGAAATTACGTGTCTTTTGTGAATGTGTATATGAAACGACGTCTTAGTATATTTTTTATGCTTAGTTATCTGTAAGAAAGTTCAGTCGTAGCCGCAAGTGCAGTTCAGTCACTGTTTTCAACATCTTAGAGTGACATAGCTTCTATTACCTTAAAAAGGTATTTTTGTGTAGGAAGAAGTTGTCTGTTTGTATGTCTACGTAGAACGATATGTGTTTTGTTAGTGGAGATAATTGTACATCGTCTACTTTCTAAATAATTATTTTCTCTGAAGAACAACACTGCTGTTTTGGACAAAGACATTTTCTGAAATTACTTCTAAATTGGAACAGAACATTATAAATCGTGCTTCACTGTAAAATTCTGGACCTTTTGTGTTATCCTTTGTCTGACTTTATCATCTGCTATTTTTGACCGGAACTGAAGTCCAGACTGTGTCAATTCAGAACTGTTTGTTCACAGGACTTGTGTGTTTTCATATCTTTAGATCAAAGTTTTGGATCTCCTTCGTAAATTGTAGGTCTTAATTCACATATTTACGCTTTCGACATGTTTTCTAGGGAAATAAATTATTTTTTTTTAAAATTTACAAAGCTTGTTGTCTTTACTATTTCTTTGTGTTACTTTGAACGAGCCGTAACAACTTACAGATCGTACGATATGTTGTCTGTGCTAAAGAAGCCGATTCGTCATGCATGTATGTAAATCTTACTGCTTCTGTATCTCATTATTAATATAAAACATATCCTTTCATTGGCAAAGGACGTGAGAGCGCATTAGTGTAATTTATATCTGACATCCAGTAAGAGTTCTGAGAAAAATTAAGAGGTAGAAGATGAATGTTTAATTTGCATAGAAATTTCCACTTAGGCGATTGGTAAACATCATTTTAAAAAAACTATTCAAATACATACATAGATGCAGGCTGAAAATGAACAACTAATTTGATCTGAATAATTTGTTTTATTTATCCATTTTGAACTGGATAATGTTTTTATTTATTTTTTTTTTATATTGAAAATCATGGTTTACTTAAGAGTCGGAAGAAAGCCATTTCGCTGACCTACTTGTCACTCAATCATAAAATCTGTGTGTGTGTGTGTGTGTGTGTGTGTGTGTGTGTGTGTGTGTAAAATTGAAGGTGGGGTAGAAGTTTGTTTCTTTTGGTACTGGTTCTATCCAAATATGAAATCTTAAATCAAAACAGGAAATGCGCTTTTCAACATAACAATGTTACATCTCACTTCTACCCGTCAATTAGGCAAGCACATTGATGTGGTTAGCCTGATTTTAGTTGTGCAAATTGCATATAAACACCTTAAAAGCTATATCATATTAAGGTAAATAGCTTAAATTGCTTTGCCGAGGACAGACGACGGTAGGCAGTCCGTAATGATTCATCTCGTCACAAGTATAGCATCTTAATCATTGAACCATCACGACTTCTTTCCAGTCTGAATGAGACAGGGGCCTCGTTTGTGAATCAAAAATGAACCGGTGATATCTGATAACTTTGGAAATGTCAGGTCCCTGTTTTATATTGGACTCAATATACTAATTGTGTTAAAGAAATGGAACCAATCTAGAAGTGGGTAAAGATAAGGGTCTGTTTGGTCAGGATTGTTGATAATGAAAAGTAACATTTTAGTAAATAGATTGTAAGTGGTTTTTTTGTGGTTTTTTTTTTGTTATTAGAGGCAGTGATTTACGGATGGAATTTAATTCTTTCACATACGTGACTCTCATTAATAAAATCAGCACCTTATTCTTTAGGTGCGTAATCGAAACGACATATTTCAAACACTTGTGGGGCAGAGGCCAGTTTTATGTACAAATTTAATGCCGCGATCAATGACCTAGTACCAAAAAAAATCATAAAAAAATCAAATACGCAAGTGAGGTCAAGAATGTCCATATTTTGAGATACATTTATTAAAACAAAGCATAAAAATATTATCCACTTGACCAGAAAAGAAAGTGGCAGTTCATTGCAGAAGAAGTTTATGCACCCCAACCCCAAATTTATACCGGCAATTTTCTTGTCCGAAGGTCATTTTTGACACCATGTGGTGCTCACGTTGCAAATACAAGTCCTTTTCCTAGATGACAAAACTGCAAAACAGTGTGTACTAAACAGGCTGATGTAGTTGAAAATAGTTGTCATCCAAGTCGTTTTTGAGATATGCTCCTTGTCCCAAACCCACATGTTTACTTCGATGAAAGAGACTAGCTCTTCTTCCTAGCCAACTATTGGTATTTCACTATCAACATATTGCAGAGTAATTATGGAAGGTGTACATGCCTGACATCAATTTTTAAGAACAACACAAGCCCGAAAAACATAGTTCACAAATATATCCATATCTTTAATTAGTAAACAATAGTTGCTGAAAAAGTCGCACCTTAGCCTTAAGTTAAGATATTTGCCAGGTGTCAAATTACGACCCTGTACCCTGCCACGTGTAAAGAAAAATAATGCCGCTGGATATATGACATTATCTATACACAAGCTTGCATCAAGGATGGGTTTATACAAGAGGTGTCCGGCATTACCGGTATTCCGGTTTACCGCGGTCTAGTTTTTTCGGTGGTACGTACCACGGTAATTCTTCGCTGTACCGGTACGTGGAATCTTGTTACGACTTTTGGTATATTAGTTCATGTTTTCATTATTCATGACAAAATGGTTCAACAAATAATCTTTGTACAAAATGGTTGTATCTGTCACAAATTAATGGTGAATATTACAAATATTAATTTATTACATACCCATTTAATCTTACATGGTTGATATGCCACTCCATACAGATGTTTAGCTTGTGATTCTGTATCGCACAACTAAAATTTCCGTGTCGCACAACCAGCCTGGAACTACTTTTACAACTCGAAATACTGCCGCCAAAAAATTGGAGTTAGGTGAGGTTGACAACAAAGTTTTAGACAGAATGCAAGACAATGAGATATCATATAAAGCTGGTATTTCCAAAGAATACCAAACACGACAGAGAGGTAGAGGTTAGAAATTCTTATATTGATAGTTTACAAAATCAGACAAATTAAGAAAGTCTTGGGAATGATATCAAGACTCAATACATGGTTAGAATTGTCTCTACGTTTGAAAAGAATTTTACCCATGATTAATTAGACACTTAAATGACTGGTGTCTTAAATGAAACGGGATGGTTGGTGCCATGAACCAGTTACCCAGTAGTCAACAACACATCTGTAGCCAGATAATTAATGGACAGTAAATACGGCTACAATAGCATTGATCTTCTGATGCGCTTGTTAATTGCCACAGAGTGTTGAATTCTCGGCGTAACTACCTTAATAAAGTACAAGAAACGGAGAAACATTTTTGAACCGTGCACGTACTTGATGTCATTCCCAGCCGGAGCAATGACAACACCAAAAAAAAAAATAAAAAATGTCCACCATGTAAATCATTAAACAAAAAGCCACATCACCTCAGAATTTTGAAAATTTTAATATATCTTTTAATGAGCAAGTTTAAGTGGATGAACAATTTGTTTATCAGTATTACTGAGGAATGGAATTTGTTTAGTAAATATGATGATAAAACTGAAGAAACAAAATTCCAACAATATTGTTGCTAAGACTTTTTCATTATCTTGACACATTCTGGAATTTGTACGTATGTTTGTTTTTTTTAATACTTGTTTCTTTTAAAGTAGAAAATAAAGAGCAGAAATCAGAACAATACTGTTTAGAATTTTCATTTTAAAACGTATATAGATGATAAAAAAATCTGACATTGCATTTAGAAAGAGACTAAATCTTCGATTTTGTTAAGAATTTATTCTTAAATCAGCATCTTTGAGTGCAGTGCATCAATAGTCGTTTTTTTTAATGAAACCATAAAAACAGAGACTTTGAATGCATTGTAATTTATAAGCTTTCTGTATAAAATTGAATGTATTTAAGTACTGTTAAACAGTCTGGAATAATAGCATCAGTTTTCAGTAAGTATTGTGTACGAACACGAGTCACTTACTGGTCCAAAGCCTATGTTCTATTAGAGAAGTAAGTATGGTGTACGAACACGAGTCACTTACTGGTCCAAAGCCTATGTTCTATTAGAGAAGTAAGTATGGTGTACGAACACGAGTCACTTACTGGTCCAAAGCCTATGTTCCATTAGAGAAGTAAGTATGGTGTACGAACACGAGTCACTTACTGGTCCAAAGCCTATGTTCCATTAGAGAAGTAAGTATGGTGTACGAACACGAGTCACTTACTGGTCCAAAGCCTATGTTCCATTAGAGAAGTAAGTATGGTGTACGAACACGAGTCACTTACTGGTCCAAAGCCTATGTTCCATTAGAGAAGTAAGTATGGTGTACGAACACGAGTCACTTACTGGTCTAAAGCCTATGTTCCATTAGAGAAGTAAGTATGGTGTACGAACACGAGTCACTTACTGGTCCAAAGCCTATGTTCTATTAGAGAGGTAAGTATGGTGTACGAACACGAGTCACTTACTGGTCTAAAGCCTATGTTCCATTAGAGAAGTAAGTATGGTGTACGAACACGAGTCACTTACTGGTCTAAAGCCTATGTTCCATTAGAGAAGTAAGTATGGTGTACGAACACGAGTCACTTACTGGTCCAAAGCCTATGTTCCATTAGAGAAGTAAGTATGGTGTACGAACACGAGTCACTTACTGGTCCAAAGCCTATGTTCTATTAGAGAAGTAAGTATGGTGTACGAACACGAGTCACTTACTGGTCCAAAGCCTATGTTCTATTAGAGAAGTAAGTATGGTGTACGAACACGAGTCACTTACTGGTCCAAAGCCTATGTTCCATTAGAGAAGTAAGTATGGTGCACGAACACGAGTCACTTACTGGTCCAAAGCCTATGTTCCATTAGAGAAGTAAGTATGGTGTACGAACACGAGTCACTTACTGGTCCAAAGCCTATGTTTCATTAGAGAAGTAAGTAAAAACAAACATGCTTATGCGTGCAGTTAAATCCATTAATATGTCCTATACGGCGTGTTTTAAAAAATCAAAACTAGTGTAAATGCCCATCCTTGCATTGCAGACAGGCTGATAACAGAATTGCACAGTACATATCTTGGCCTAGTCCCGTTTACGTAGGTCACGTTTACGTAGGCCACGTTTACTTAGTCACGTTGGCGATTTTTTCAGATGATTGTACAATAGCTTTCATAAAACGCCAACTGCCTAATTCATATTTTTAAAATATACAATCCAAACATTTAAAAGTATGTGTGTGTGTGATTTGGATTTGGATTTTTAATGTAGCTTTAACAATTTTTCAATCATAGCCTAGGATTTCTACAGTGTGGCAGTTTGTATATAGTGCTGTTCAGTACTGGACAACATGTCGCAGATATGTAGCATCATGCCCCACTAAGTCATATTATATTGACAAAGATTGACCAGTCCTAACACTAACCTCTTAATCCTGAGCTCCTAACGATGCAGCTGTTAGTACCATTTTTATAAGTCTATGGAATGACTCGACCAGGGTTCGAAAGAATATGTGACTAAAAAGAAGATATTCAATAAATACAAACTCGAATAAGTCCTTTGTAATGCGTCGGAGGAAAGAAGTCGTTTTATACGGCGCAGGAACATATGATCTCGGCCTGACGGCCTCGACTGTTCCTATGCCGCATCAAACTCGTTCTTTCGAACAAAACGCATGTATAATTTTGTCTATATACTTATGATTCTATAATCGCATGTGTGACTCATGTAACGTAGGCCAACACCGTGTCCAAATGGAATGTTGTGAAACATTCGAGCAAAGTCCCACTTTAGTAACAACTTTGGATTAAAAATAAAAACAGGTCACGTTTTAGTTTATTTACTAGCGTACGCGAATGTGTTAAGTAACTGTATTCCTTTCGTAAAGCTGGGATTATCCTTCCGATTTTCAGGAGCATGTTTGTTTTTTTTCCCTCCAAAACTGTCATTTTCTCAAGTGCATAGTATTTTCTGGTTTGCTGAGTAAGTGTCTATTATATTACTGGCTCTCTCTAATCAATAACTTAAACGGTGTTGTCATTCCACTTAAAGTTTCCCTGACAACTATATGAATCATTTAGCTAGTAAATTGTTGACTTCAGTATGAACACTTTCGAGTTTTATCAGTATGCTGTCGTATGTCAGCATTGTGTTTATAATTTTTAGCTATAATATATAATGTAAACTTAATCATCCCACTTTAGTTATAGCTTGGAGATTGCAACTTAAACAACAATTAATGCACACAGCAAATTAATCTACCATAAGATGCTGGCCTCTCTACTTTTTCGGGGGTGGGAGTGGGCTGATTTTTTTTAGTTTAAATATATATTTTTTTATCTTAAAGAAATTAATGTTTTTTTCAGATAATATCATGAATATAATATTGTGGAGTTTTTTTTGTTGCTACAAATCAGAGAAAAATACTTTTTTCCAATTATTCAAAGACAGAAATTAAACAAAAAATGTATTATCCCTGATCCTGAACATTGGTCTCTTATATAATTACTGGGGACCCCGAGTGGCCGAGTGGTCTAAAGCGCTTTCCGTTACGGATCACTGCCATCTCACCTCTGCGTGGGTTCGAGTCTAAGATTCGGCGAATGTGGATATGTGAGAAAGCTTGCCAGTAGCTTCTCGTGGGTCGGTGGTTCTTTCCGCGGATTTCCCGGTTTCTTCCTCCCCATTAATACTGGCCGCCATGTATAGCCTATCGTGTGCTAAAAAATGGCGTTAAGCCCCAAGACAACGACAACAACAAATATAATTGCCGTTGCCGTGGTATGTATCCCGGTGCGTTCAGAAATATCGCGGTGCAAACTTTTTCGGGGTACCCATCTCTAGTCTATGCTGATCAATGTACATTTTTATCACGAAGATCCAAATATTGTATGTTAATATCATGGCGTTTCCAACACATAAAATAGCACACATTGTATATAGAACATGTGTTGCTTTGTTGCTAGCTTGCCTGTCATGGTTTTCAAAGGCCGTGTTGTTTTAAAAAGTACGTTCTTACAAAAGGAATGTTTAATTGATTTTATATTGAATGTTAACCTTTTTCGAACAAGCTGCATTTTGGAGTGCGTTATTTTGTCCATTTTGTTTCATCAGCGTACTTTATACAGGATTGTAGAAACATCATTTGGTTGGTTTAGCACATGCACGTGTATTTGTTTAGTTGACATGTGACTCGCATTAAATAAACAATATCATTACTAACAAGAATTCACTGGGCTTGATATTTGGGAACCCTACCAGTCTTGTCTTTTATTTTGCATTTAAGGCCTTCATGGGGAATGGAAATGTGCTTGAAAACACCAATCCTTCTAATCCTGGTCGGGTTTATTCAGTTGTTTTTCATTAAAACCTGCTTAGTTATATCTTTTTAGTCTATATAGTTCATCTGATGCTGACCACTGAATGGATAGTTTGTCTGTGGCATGCCATGAAGTAGTAGAAGACTTAGTTGGGATTTTCCCACTCTGTTCATGATTTTAATTATTTATAAGGAGCTAAATTAAGAGCATGCGCGTGTTGTTATTGTTGTTGTTATTGTTGGTTTTTTTTGGTAGGGTTTAACGCCATTTTCAGCACAAGATATTGCTATACATGGCGGCCAGTAACAATGGTGGAGGAAGAACCCTGGAAAACCCCGGGAAGAACCACCGACACACGAGAAGCTACTACAGGCTTTCTCACTTACCCACGTTAGCCGAGTCTGGACGCGAACTCACGCAGACAGAGGTGAGATGGCAGTGATCCGTAAGGATCATCGCTTTGGACCAATCGGAATATTCATGTGTTGGTGTGCCTTTAAACTCTACTCAGTAAGCCAATCAGTCCATCAATCAGTCAAATCAATCAGTCAAACAGTTAAGCTACATACAACAATTCTGTCAATTCTACGTAATCACTAAGTCAATCAGTCAATCAATCAGTCAAACAGTTAAGCTACATACAACAATTCTGTCGAATCTACGTAATCACTAAGTCAATCAGTCAACGAGTTTAGCTGATGGAAATGTCATAATAGGGTTCGTAACTGTCAGTGTGTTTGTGCTGTGTAGAATATTCAGTAAAAGCGAATTATGGACAGAAAATTAACACCTTTTACGACTTTTGGTCTAATATCCATTTTGTTTTAACGTCGTACAATTTGTACATTATCTCTGACATTTTTTATGCTTAGCTGCGAATGTTAAAATTAGTCATTTTTGCATTTTCTAAATATCATTGTTTCCCAGGAAAGTATTGTTGGATCCTAATATTAAGAGACATGCATTTTATATGCTCATGGCAGTATCGTGTCAAGAATGAGATTTTTTAAATAGCGAAACCAATCAATTGTGAATTTACATTTCCGAAATAGCTCACCACTATTCCCACAAGAAATATATCAAATGACATTTCCATAATATTTCACATTTTATTTCAATGGGAAATGCGTAAATTTAGATTTCCATATTTCACTTTAATTCTCATTAAAAAAATCTATCCATTTACGTTTCCATAATATCTCACGACTGTTCCTAGCGAAAATTCATAAATATACATTTGGAAAATATATCACTATTATTCCCAGTAGAACTATGGTAAAGTTGCATCTCTATAATATTTCACTATTATTCCAGGAGAAAATTGGTAAATTTATATTTTCCATGATATGTCACTTTAATTCCGCCTATAATATCACACGTCTGTTCCTAGCGAACAATTTATAAATGTACAGCTCCAAAAGTTATCGCTATTATTCCTAGGAGAAATACGGTAAATTTTCCATTCCATAATATTTTACTATTGCCCCAGAGGATAATTCATAAATTTATTTTTCCATAATATTTTACTAATATTCCTAGAGAAGATTCTTACATTAACATTTCCACAATATCTCACCGCTATTTTATTGCATTTTCACAGTATCTCGCCACTATTGCAGGGGAAAATACATATCTCTACATTCCCATAATATCTCACTGCTGTTCCAAGGGGAATATAATTAGTCTCGAATCCCGTTCCTTCTTTAGTTACAGGATTAATTGTTCTATATGAACACAAAATTCTTGCAGCAATGTATACGGACAGTTACTACTCTGGTTACAGATTCTTACAATTCTGCTTACAGAATCTCACTGCTCTGGTTACAGACTATTACTACTCTGGTTACAGAATCTTACAACTGTGCAGACTATTACAACTCATGTTACATATTTTTACTAGTCTTGTTACATATTCTCACTGCTCTGGTAACAGAGTCTCACAAATCTGGTGATATATTCTTACTGCTATGGTTACAGACTCACACAGCTCTTACAGATTCTTGCTATTTTAGTTACACACTCTTACTACTCTGGTTACACTCTTAAAGTTCATGTTAAAGAATCGCACTATTCTGGCTACAGATTCTTGTAACTCCGGTAGCAGAAGTTACTACGCCGGTTTGCAGATTCTTGCAACTCTGGTTATAGACTCTTGCAACTCTGATGATAGACTCTTACTACTCTGGTTAAGGACTCTTACTACTCTGGATACACTCTTACAACTCCTCTGGTTACATAATTTACTACGCTGGTTACAGATTCTTACAACTCTGGTTGCAGATTCTAACCAATCTGGCTACTGATTCTCACAACTCTTGTTACAGACTGTTACTACTCTGGCTTTATACTACTCTGGTTTCATGCTCATTTTACTAATGTTACAGACTCTTACATCTCTGCTAACAGATTCATACTAATCTGGTTACAGATTCTTACCACTCTGGTTACAGTTTCTTACTACTATGGTTTCAGACTCGTACAACTCTTACAGCTTTTTGACTATTTGAGTTACATACTCTTACTACTCTGATTACAGATTTGGTTACAGACTTGCATCTCTGGTTACAGACGCGTACAACACCGGTTACAGTCTTTCAACCTTGTTTACAGACTCATACTACTCTGGTTGCAGACTTATACTGTTATGGTTACAGACTCATACTACTATGGTTATAGACTCATACTACTATGGTTACAAACTCATAGTACGCTTGTTACAGACTCATATTACTATGGTACCAGATTCATATTTTTATGGTTACAAATTCATGTTTCTATGGTTACAGACTCATATTACTATGGTTACAGACTCATACTACTATGGTTACAAACTCATACTACTATGGTTACAAACTCATACTACGAAGGTTACAGACTCATATTACTATGGTACCAGATTCATATTTTTATGGTTACAAATTCATGTTTCTATGGTTACAGACTCATATTACTATGGTTACAGACTCATACTACTATGGTTACAAACTCATACTACTATGGTTACAGACTCATATTTCTATGGTACCAGATTCATATTTTTATGGTTACAAATTCATGTTTCTATGGTTACAGACTCATACTACTATGGTTACAAACTCATACTACTATGGTTACAAACTCATACTAATATGGTTACAGACTCATATTACTTTGGTTACAGACTCATATTACTATGGTTCCAGATTCATATTTTTATGGTTACAAATTCATGTTTCTATGGTTACAGACTCATATTACTATGGTTACAGACTCATACTACTATGGTTACAAACTCATATTACTATGGTTACAGACTCATATTACTATGGTTACAGACTCATACTACTATGGTTACATACTCTAACTGCTCTAGCTTTAAGTTACAACTATTTTAGCAAAAGACTCTTACAAATTTGGGTACAGACCCATATAACTTTGATTACAGATTCTTCCAACTCTGATTACAGATTCTTGCTATTTTTATTACAGTCTCTTACAATCCTGTTTACATACTCTTACAACTCTGGTTACAGACTCTTGAAACACTCGTTAGAAACTCTCTCAACTTTGATTTAAAACTCATGCTATTCCTGTTACTGAATGTTACTATTCTGGTTACATTTTCTAAAAGACATGGTTACAGACTCTTATACTCTCGTTACAAACTTACTACTCTCGTCATACAATGTGACTATGTCTTGGGCATGATGTCCCAGTGCTAAAAATCAATATAAGCTGCCACACTGCAGACATCGTAGCCATATAACTGAAATATTGTTAAAGCTACGTTAAAAATCCAAAGCTAAAGCTCTCTCTCTCTCTCTCTCTCTCTCTCTCTCTCTCTCTCTCTCTCTCTCTCTCTCTCTCTCTCTCTCTCTCTCTCTCTCTCTCTCTCTCTCTCTCTCTCTCGCACACACACACACACACACACATACTTTCAAAATTTCAGGAATGTTTTTTTTTATTATAGGGTTCTTTTTGCTGATCGTGTTTGAAATTATGATGTTCGTGTTTAACCTACAAGGGCTTGGCATATTTACATTCACAGATACCCAGCAAGTGATTTACAAACTATCAAAATGTATTATACATTTTCCCAGGTAGACTACGTGCGTACTTTTAAAAACCGTACATTAAGCATGTTTATAACACAGATTTATCTAAAACCGAACACAGTTCAAGAGGTTACTGTACACTTGGCAGCAAATGTCAGTAAAATTTTAACGGCATGTTTTTTTATGTACTCGTATGTTTGAGTGATATCAATTATCTGTTAAAATTGTATTAATGTGATTTAACATAACAGATGATGCACTGTTATGTGCTTTCTCTGTATGGATAGTTTTTTTTTTTTTGCAACTATTTACCAAGGCTTTACAAGAACAGTGGTAGATATAAATAGTGTCGACGCAGAGAAATTAGCAATTTGCAGAGCAAATTAGTAGCTCCTTGTTTCTGCACAGTTCTTGACTAAAGATGTTTTATTGAAAAAGAGAAATTCAATCTTATATTAAAAATTCATATTAATACTGATATGATGTTGAATCTGTGAAATTCTTGGCAGCATCGGTGTGTTATATATGATTACGCAGCCTGCACGTTGGGTTTTTAGATCACCTCTACAAAGCACCCTAGAGCGGTTGTACTTATACTACCTATGGCGTTAACGTCATGGTCCGTACATCTAAAAGCACATCTTCACTGCATATATACCATTCTTTCTTCCAAGGTCACAGGCAATATATTGGTGCGTCTACTTCTTGGGGTGGGGGATGTGACCAGCTTTGTACAGGCACACACAGGTTTTGTACATCCTTCGTAAAGTTTTTGCGTGTAAAACAAGTTTCTTTTACTCTATGCACATAATGCTATATACCTCAAGCTTAATACTTGGTGAAGGGTTGTATCTAGCTGACTACTCAAAGGATGTCACATATTTCATATTTTGACTGACTTTTCTTAACTTGTTTTGTTCTAAGTTCATTTCTTGATGTATGTTCATGCAAAATCATCGAACTAGACCATTGTGTGCACCTTTGTTAGCACCACACGCTTACAAACAGAAGATAACGGTGCTCTACTTATCACATGTGTCTAGAATAAGTTAAAGGTTTGCGCTTTGCCATAATGAAATAGATTTTGTTTTCAGTCTATTTCAAGCTTCATTGATTTGGAATTTAATTTTTAAGGTTTTTTTTTTTCTCTCACACTATTCATGCTAGAGTCCTCAAACTAAATGTTTATAAATATCGGTATTAATTCCACGCTCTAACAATATAAGAAAGTCGCTGTGACCTACATTTAACATTTTATTGGCTTAGTTCAAAGTTTTGTGTTTCGCTTATGAGGAGGGGCCCTGCCTAAAGCGCCTGCCTTTACCGGTCGCTGCCATCTCGCATCAGTCTGCATGGATTAGAGGGGCCCCGAGTGTCCGAGTGGTCTAAAGCGCTGTCCGTTCTGATCATCTCACCTCTATCTGCGTGAGTTCGAGTCTAGGATTCGGCGAATGTGGATATGCGAGAAAGCTTGCCAGTAGCTTCTCGTGGGTCGGTGGTTCTTTCCGGTGATTTCCCGGTTTCTTCCTCCACCATTAATACTGGCCGCAATGAATAGCCTATCGTGTGCTAAAAAATGGCGTTAAGCCCAACAACAACAACATGGATTAGAGTCTCAGGCCCGACTAATGTGGGTATCCAAGAAAGCTTTCAGAAGCTTACCTTGGGTGGGTGGTACTTATCGGAGTGCTGTCAAGTTCTCCCACCATCAGTTAATCTGGCCGTCAGGTATAACATAGCGTGTGCTGCAAAATGGTCTTAACTCTAAAACAACATTGACAGATTATGAGAACATAATTTCTTTGCATGCTGGGTACATACTATTTTCTCTAGAATCATGGACATTGCGGATGCGATGCATTTTGATGGACATTTATCACTCGTGGCAGAAGTAAGGCATTGTTATCCATATTTCTCGTTTAACTGACGTGGGTTCAGGTTTGCGTTTATTGTTCAATACGTTGATACTGCATCACGAAATTGGTGGTTATACGCATACTACACTATTTCAACAATACTATTATTTCATCTGTTACTAGCATTTGCTTTATTCGATTAAATAGCGGTGAAGCGATACAACAGTGGCGCATACCGATATGATTCGCTGAACACATCCTGCGATACGATTGCGTATCGATAAACATATGAACTTGATCGTCTTTCTATCTTTGGAA